>JAYKTE010187646.1:0-12571 GCA_036873565.1 Xipholeptos notoides | reverse complement strand
TTATAACCACAGCAACAATTTTGGGTTTGTTCTTTCTTCATTTGCAACACATTTTTGCGTGGCACAACTTACCCCTGTGTGGCACAATTTACCCCAGAGGTTGGATCAACTTGCCCCATGGTCGGGGCAACTTGAGCCATTTGATATGCATTTTTGTAAAGCTCATGGTCGGTCTAGGTGTACTAGCAGATGACTGCAACTTGTTTCACAATGTTCCCAAATAAACGTATTGTAAAACAATACACTCATCTTTGCAAAATAATTAGTCGTTTGGGTTCTGAGAAGCAAAAATTGAAAATTGGCTCAACTTACTCCGACTTCCCCTACAGATCAGCTTTGAAAAGCATTCGTTTGATGAAAAAATGAATCATTTATAATGAATAAATACAATATTAATAAAAACAAATTCTTTATTTAGACAAAAAATACTTATTTTGAATCGATGACTAATACTAGATATTTTGTCATTTATTTCTTACTTTAAAATCAAAGCCCATAAAAATTATTTATTTAAAAATAATGCCCAACATTATGTATCTGCATTAATTTCTTTAAAAGATAACAGAGCCTACCAAAATTATTCATTTATTATATAGGTTTCGTTGAACCTTACTGAACTCCTTCTTTCTCGTGATCTTTATCGCGGTTCTTTCCTACTGTTGTATTGGGGCTCTCAATTTTTAAGCCTATGCTGTATATAGCATCCCATTTTCTTAGTTGACTCCATAGCGCTTTCGGCAATTCATTTGCTTTTATTAATGGTATATTTTTATATTTGATATATACTATTTATTTTTTTAGGTGTTGCTGATACCTAAACCAAGATATATTAAAAAGAAAAATGTAACACCTAAAAAGATTAAAAAAAAACACGAATAAAATTTTAAAAAAAGATGCCTAATGAATTTCCAAAGCGCTATAGAGTCTGAGAAGTTATATGCACTAACAGGCCCTACATTGAGAGTCCTAATACGACAACAGGAAAAAACGAGACAAAGATCATAATAGAAAGAATTGAATTAGGTTCAACGAAACTGGAATAAATTCGATTTGGTTTTGAGCAGGAAAAATAACTGCCAAGGAGTCAAACTTGGAAAATTGGATCGTTACAGACCCGTAGCGTCCACTGTTCTGATCATAAAAATATCAATATAGCTGTAGCTTTCTAAAATAATTTTCTGTTAAAAAAAACCGGTGTCTTTTAGAAAGAAAACAATCTTGGAATTACAAAAAAGCACAGATCAAAATGAGCTCAAAACGAGCATCAGGGCAACCCCGAAAAATACCTGGTCATACTTCTAGTGTTATCTATTTGTCATTAAATTGTTCATTTAAAAGCATAATTAACCCCATGTATTAATCTATTTGTGGATTGTTGTCCTCACCCTTCATAGTTGTTGTTTCACTGCGTTTCGGCCAACTAACTTATCCTCTGGTCAAAACAACAACTATTAAGGGTGAGCACAACAGTCTGCAAATAAATTAATACATAAATTAAGAAGCCTCATCTCGAAGAATTCCCAAATAAATACAATAATTAACCCCAATATTAATTATAATGTACATATTCAGTATATTTATGCAATACTTTATATTAAAAAATTCAAGAAAAATTCAAGAATAAAATTATTAGAAAGGAAAATTGTATTTTGTTCAATCAAGTATACTTGAACAATATATATATATGGTTATAATATAATATAATATAATATAATATAATATAATAATTAATCCTAACCTTAGCGCACCAATAAGGAAACTCGTATATCGTCATTTTCAACTTATTTATTTGGCTTGAAAAAAGGTTTCTTATATAGATGGCGGGGTTAGATTTACTTAAGTAGAGGTTTAATTCTTTGAGTTAAAGCCTGATTATAAATCGACGCAAAACGTCAACACCTCCAATAAAAGAAACCCAATGAGATTTCTTCTTTTATTATTCGTTTTTTATATATCTTTTGTTTTGTTTTTTTTCTTTTTTTTTTGCTTCTCACTTGCTACACTTAACACAACTTTTTAGAAATTTTTTAGTTTGTTTTTTGTTTTCACTTCCTTCATAATAACTGAAATGGTGCCAGTCCTTGACAATTATCGCGGCGAAACACTCACAGATTTTTTTTTTATCTTGCCCTCTTTCTTTTTTACCAAACACTATTAGGTTAGTCAAAGAATAAAAAGAAAAAAAATGATGAACTTTGACCGGGCAATCTTTTTAAACTCATTAACGTGATGATGGGGATTAGGAAAAAAGGAAAAAACTTCATGAACAGAGAAGTAAAAAAAAAAAAAGAAAAAGAAAAAAAGAAAGGAGTAAATGCAGTAGATATCCTGCTGTACATAACCCTCGTCTTCAGTGCCAAACTTTTATTAACGACGGTTTTTCTACGACCAGGTAAATGTTGCTTGTTCATGCATCAGTCTTTACTGAACAACCACTATTCGTAAGCTGTGAGTTTTTGATAGCAGTAGGAGTGATCGCATTCGATAAGATCCACTGCATTTTAACCTTTCAATAGTCGTATAAATTTTTTATTTTGATACTGATTTATTTCATCTATGTAAAAAGCAAGGGTCGTTCCACAAGTAATGCTACTTATTTTTTTAACGTTATTTTCCAATAGCGGAAGAGCTACGAAGACGGGAGTTAAAATGAGCAACCTTTTGTGTTCCAGAATTTATCTTTCTACATTGTTACTACCATTCTCAATATACCTACCTTCATCAGTGATAAACAAGCCAGTGCCTGTGCGTCCAGAGTGTGCTTTGTCACTCACTCACATCTCTTTTGACGCACCGAAATAACGAACCCATTACTAACCCATAGACGTTGATAGGTAAAAAAAAACCCCCAAAAATCTCCTTACTGTGCCGACGTTAACTGCATCGGCTTCGTAAACGTTCGACAGTTGCTGGTAGATGTTGATAGATTCAACTTGATCTACATAGAGAAATTCAATGACGCATCTCTGCTTCATCGCCCTTCGTTTTCCGTGGCGCAGTGGATAGATACGTTGAGTCTTTACGGTTCCAGGTGAGAATTGGCAGAAAATAGCAGTTTCGATTCTTACCCAAGCCGACCAGAGATTTAATTGGTCAAAACGTGGTGCGATGGACAACAACTATAGACAGCAGTGATTACTGGGGATGCAGTTACAAGACTCAGAGTTCCTATCCCAGGTCGCAGTTAACCACCTGACGAAGGCCAGAGGACGAATTGGCCGAAATGTAGTGTAATAACACCGATAAAAGATGAGAACAACAGCCCGCTAATAAAAGTCAATACCAAATTATGAAGCTTCATCTCAATAATTCCTAAATAAATATAATAAATGTTGTTTGGAGGACTTGTATTCAATAGGGTTTTCCAATAACTGGGACAAAAGTTATCACATTAAAAATATAAAAGATTATCAAGCCTTATCCCTACTATTCCAAAAAACCATATCTAATCGGTATCGACCCGATATAATCCAACAATGGAAGACTCTGTAACGATTAAAAAATTTATTGCGCGCACACACTGTCCAAGTTATAGGAACAACATATATATCCCCCCTTTTTTTACTCAATTTATATTTTATTTAAAATCTAACCAATTCTTTCATTTTTATTTACTGGTCCCTGCGAGTTTGAGAAGTTTTTTTTTTTACATTTCGTTCAGTGTTTTATAGATTGTCATTTCTTAATGTCATTTATCATTAAAAACTTAAAAAAACCCCAAAGAAATACCATACCAAATATTTTTGTAGCAAATTTCTTGATAGTAAAAAAACTACAATCTACATTTTTGTGTGTGTGTTCGTGTGATAAAATTATTTAGAGAGAAGAAATGATTAGTCTTCTTAACATCTGTTTTCTATATTTGATCGGTAAGGTGTCTAGCCACTTGAATTAAATTTCTAAACGATACTAAGTCCAGCAAATCCAAGCATACACTAGTAAACTAAACATTCTTTAAATTAAAAGTTTAAATGTAACGATAGTATGAAAAAATGAAAACAAGATTGAAAAATTTATATGTATTAGTAATCATGATATCATTAGAGTTCTTCAATGTCGCTCCATAATCCCCCAATACTATACCACACGCGCATGATATATATATATATATATATATATATATATTGCAGGGTGTGCAGTAAGCGGTGCAAGTCAGGAGGAAGGATGTGGAACCATATGCGTACTCATTTGCACTCAAACATATTGTAATGGTTGGCCGCCTTCTGTAAAGAAGTGGAAGTCACCATATATAGGGATGTTCCAAAATTAATGCCTCCTATTTTCTGTTTTCCCCGAAAGTTCTAATCTTTATATCGTTCTAAAAAAGAGTGTCTTTATTTTTACACCACTATAAAAAATATCTTCTAACTTTACCTTACACATTCGAATTTTTTTTTCATTAGGTTGTTCTGAAAGATTTGAAAACAGTTGCTTTTTACATAAGGTAAATGCATGTAAGTAGTTCTTAAATGAAGTTCCGTGGAGGTCCACTTGAGACAGTGGGTAGACAGTCAGACTTCGGAATCGTAATACGCGAGTGCGAATCCTAGTCGCTCCGTTTGCGCTCATATTTGGACTAATACCCTTGCTAAATACATGGATCCCCACATTCCCTCCAGCTATGGTTAAAATAGTGCATATTGTGTCTTAAAATGTACGTGTGGAAAAAAAGAAAGTATCTTAAAAATGATTGTTCTCGGCATTAAATGACCTAAAAAGATTGATATGCCGTAAAAACTAAACAAACAAGTGAAGTTCCAGTGTTCGATATATTAATAGTTATAATAATAGGTGGCTTTACTTATCAGGTCCAATTTATGAGCAATTACGAAAACAAAAAACCGACACATTCGAGGAGTAATTTCTTGTTTCAGAAAAAGTAAAATTTTGCAATAAGTAGCAAAAAATTGATCGAGGTTCATGATTAGGATGTTGAGGGTTAAATCATAGTTAGAAGGTGGGTTCCAAAATTTAAAACTGGGAACCTCAACCTGGTAGATTTATTTCCCATTGGAAAGGTAGGTTTCAAAATTTAAAACTGGGAACCTCAACCTGGTATTTTTTTTCTCATTGGAAAGGTAGGTTTTAAAATTCAAAACTGGGAACCTCAACCAGGTTGATTTATTTCCCATTGGAAAGCCTTCAAAAGAGATACAATTCGAATAAATACTAAATATCACAACGAGAGAAATTTGAAGAAGAATTGAATGTGTGATAAAGTAATTTCTGAGCAGTAACTAGGATACTCGGGGCTCAGGTAAAAAAAAGAAAAAAACCCTAAAATACACACACACAAACGCTCTGAACTTTCCGAACTGCCGAATAGGTTATTGAAGCTCCGCCCTCAGAAGTTGAGTTATTAATATGGAATCACTTGAAAGTAAAACAAAATCTATCTGCCTCAACAGGGTTGTAATTCTTTAACTAATTTATTCTTAATATTCAGATATCGACTTAAAAGGAATATATAACAACCCCGTAAAATTTTTAAGTGTGCACGTGCCGGTAGAGTCGGCCGGTCGTCAGTTGGTATGGCATTCAACCACGATAGAATGAGCTGCTTCTCCTTCCGAAAGAGTTTCATGGGATTACTTTCTCACAAGCAGTCCCCAGCGGCAAGTGTAGTCCACACAGCTGGTTTTGCCAACCAGAAGATAATCACAAGAGTCCAGTTTTTTGTTGCGGTTTTGTTAGTTCCCGTTATATATCTTGTTGTTGGGAAGTCGGATTTCGGACTCATATGAAATTATAAAAAAACATGAAATAAGTAACTTTTTGCCCTATGGCATTTTCAGTAAATGAAAAAAAAAATTAAGGTGCATAATATTAGGTGGTCCCGAAAGTTCGCCAAAATCTCGTAAACACTTGCAAAAAAACTGAAATTTTACTTGGCAAGTAATAACAAAGACAACAAAAATTATTCCTAAAAATAAAGACCATCATTTTCCAAGATTTTCTGCTATCGACCTGCAAGCTTTCGGATCTCGTGAAAGTACCATTCAGCTGGCTTCGAATCAGTACCCTTCAGCTGGCTTCGTCAACTTCATCAAACTTGGGTTTGTGCCCGACCAAGTTGATATAATCTCGATTTCATCAAACGAGTCAAATCTGCACCCCTTCAAAAAGTGTTGCATTGAGCGGAATAGGCCGTACTCTGATGGAGCACAGTCAGGACTGTTGGCTGGATGTGACAGAACCTGAACGCTGTTCAGCTCTTTAAACCCGTCTCTAGTCTTCCTGGTGGTGTGTGGCTTGGCATTGTCCTGCTGCATCAAAGCGCGCTTTCGGTTGATTAGAGCCTGATAGGTTTGCTTCAAGTTTTCGTAGACCCACTCCAGTTGCTGATAGTAAGAATATAAACATAAAGAACAATTAAAATCGATGTTTCGCAAGTATTTACGAACTTTTGGGACAATCTAATACCTACGAAGTTTTATTATTTTGACAATAAAAGATTTCATTCACAAATAATCTTTTATTTAACAATCGGAAAGTATAGAAGGAAAAGAAAGAAAAAGAGAGAAACCGCTATCTTCTGCCAATGTTTACCTGAAACCGTGTAGACGACGTCAACACTTCTATCCGCTATGCCACGGGCAGAAAATAGCAGTTTCGATTCGTACCCAAGCCGACCAGAGATTTAATTAGTCAAAACGTGGTGCGATAGACAACAACTATGGATGGCAGTGATTGCTGAGGAGCCGGTTTCAAGACTCAAAATTCCTATCCGAGGTCGCGGTTAACCACCTGACGAAGGCCAGAGGGATAGTTGGCTGAAACGTAGTGTAATAACACCTAATCCAAGATGAGGACAACAGTCCGCTAATAAAAGATTGCTGAATTATAGAATTATTGCTTTGCTTAAAGACAATATTCATTAAACTGGATGTTTTTTAAGGGCTGTTTCTCTTCACAGATTTCATTATGTTCTTGGATCTTATTAAACAAATTTTTGTTTTTTTCTAATATTAAACTTTAAAAAGCTGTTGAATATTGAACAAGATGACACTGACCTGTGACTGCAGTAAGTTCTAAAAAGGTGGAATCCAAAAACATCAGTGTGCTATTTTGATTCCGACCATGAACAAAAAACCTGAAAAAGGCTAAAGGATAAACTGTCCGAAAGATAGTGAATTTAACAAATTCAAAGCTGAGGATCATAGCCTGCATAAAAAATATACAAATAAATCATTCATGGTTGAAAAAGAATACCCCATATAGAGTTATCTCCCTTTATCTGTCTTTGGTTACTTGGAAAGCTATTTTGGAAAGATATAACAGTACTTGTGGCTCGTCTATCAAATATTAAATCTCTGGCTGAGTGAGATCAAAACTTCTTTGATGACTTTTTTTTTTTTACAAACCCAGTTGAATGAATACAGTTCCGAAAAAAAAAAATTAATATTTCAATATATGATAGCAATCATAGCAATAGCAATCATAGCAATTTCCTAAGAACTGTTGGAGAGCAGATTATTTTTTGTTTATTCTTGCTCTGCTGCACTAGACTATTTCCCCATCTATTAGTGTGATTGCTCTACTACTAGATTTATTCCCCATTTTTTAGGGTGAATGCCCACATTCTAGAGTGATTTCCATGAGTAACAATACAGCTTACTTTGCTCTGAGGGGAAGTGGATAGGTAGTTGGAATTCGAAATCGTAGTATGCGAGCTCAAATCCCAGTCATTCCATTTGCATTCATATTTAGACTAATACCCTTGGGAAAGGTATGAATCCCTTCATTCCCTCCAGCTATGGGTTGAATAGTGAACATTGTGTTATACAAAAACCTAAGTGTGGACAAAAAATATTTCTCAAAAATGATTGTTCTCGGCATAAGATAACCTAAAAAGGTTGATATGCCATAAACACAAAAAATCAAACAAGCAAACAAACAAACTTCTCTCTGGGGACAGCGGGGAATTCTTTTTTGTTCTATGATGAGAAATATTAAGAAAGCCTGTAAACGAACAGTTTTTAGGTACTTACAAACTTTCTTGTGCTGCAACAAGGTCTGGTCATTCTCTTGGGATCTCTTTACTGGATAGTGGTATTTGTTGGGGAAGTCCTTATCTCGCCCCAAATAGGTCTTGCTCTGTTACGGGCTCCTTATACCTCGACTCCTTTCTGTTACATCTAGGGCCGTCCTTCTCTTCCTCTGCCTAGAGGTAACGAATACCACCAGGATATGTCGCATCAGCTTCCATGCAATCAAAAGCTTGACTATCTAATAATATTACACATGTACCAGAATAAATGTGCATCTAAACTGATTGCTCATCTACTAGAGTACTGCCTGCTCTCTTAAAGTAATTACCCAAGTACTAGAATATTTCCCCATCTACTAAACTTATTGCCCATCTATTAGAATGATTCTCAAAATACTAAAGTGAATGTGTGTGCAACTACTAGACTGATTGCTTATCTACTTGAGTACCCCTGCTCTAGTAGAGTAATTACCCTTTCTCTTAGAATGTTTCTCCATCTACTGGGAAGATTAACAATGTACTAGATGGTTACACATCTGATATTCCCCATCTATTAAAGTGATTTGCTATCCCTGCTGTACTAGACTATTTCCCATTCTAATAAAGTGATTTCTAACTATTAAAGTGATTCCTCATCCACTACAGCAATTGCTCTTCTACTAGAATGGTGTTCCATTTATTCCTTAATTGTCAACTGGAGTCATTTCCTATATATATATAAAATATTTTGCAATCCATCTACAGGCCTGTTTCACAGTTTACAGCTCATCAGGACGGCTGTAGTGATTCCCTACCTAATATAGTATTTCTGCTATGAAATGGATGACAGAGGAAGTTTATACAGGTGTATGTATATGTATATATAGGGTATGTATTATATCTACTTGGTCAAGCACCAACTCAAGTTAGGTACAAGGCCATTTGTATATGCTCATTATATCCCTGGGCTTTTGTAACCAGTGTTGCCTTTCACCTAGATGAATTACTCTCCCAAGTTAACGAGCCTCATCTGCCCAAGACAGCTAAAGGTGAATGTAGTGGTTTTTGACTGGGATTTGAACTCGTGTAATATGATTTCAGAGGCAGACTATTTTTCCACTGCTCCAACTTTGCTGTATATGATATATACTTGGTTGAGCACCAACCCAAGTTGGGCACAAGGCAATTTTTATGTGCTCATTATATTCCTGGGCTTTGGTAATCAGTGTTGCCCTTCACCTAGATGAGTCACTCTCCCAAGTTAATGAGCATCATCTGCCCAAGACAGCTGAAAGTGAATGCAATGGATTTGACTGGGATTTGAACTTGTGTAATACGTATCCAAACACCAAGCTTTTCCCTCACTGTATATATAGAGTATGTATGTATATATATGTATATCAACAATAAATATAGTAATTTATTTCAATTGGTTTATGAAACAAATAACCTGCTTCCTTCTCATAGAGCTGAAAGCATAAATTCTGCTTAGTAGCATAATTCTTTACAAGGTAGCAACCCTTTTTTCTCTGTATCTTTTCTCTTTTCAATATACTGCATTCTGAGTTTTCCTTTCATGGTCCCAATTCGGGTCCACATCAATAAATGACTGTATGAATGTGTATGACAGCATGTACGTTTTTTATTTTTTTTGTTTCTTTTTTTTTTGGGGGGGGGGATGAGGGTTATTACCACATTTGATTTGTGTCAATTTCACATGTTTTGATAGCTTTAGAACTAGCACCAGGGTGGTATGTGTGTGTGTGTGTGGTTGGAACAGTTACTGTGAGCAAGTACCAACAAGTTCAGGAGGACTCAATTCCCAAACCACCTTCCTAACCTAAAAAGAAGACAACAATGAAAAAAACTTTTCTTTTTTTTTTGAGATATCATTTTGTGTTATTTTGGGAAAGGTAGCGTCCCTGGTTACTCCAACTTGCAAAATGGTTGATATGCCGTAAAACACAAACAAACTCAACTCCAACTTGTTTACTCCAATTAGTGAAAATGAAAGATTTAAAAGGGAAACAGCATTTGGTGAAATTAAGAAACTGTGCTATGGCCCATAGGTTGGGAAACTAAATTTGACAACCCTAATCAGTGCATTCATACATTTATACATTTTACATAATACAGGAAATTTGAGCTGAGGAATATAAGTTAGGAAACAAGATATTACCTTCTTAATTAGCTTATATATTTTACATTATCACTAGGCCAACCAAATCACTGAATTAATCTTTACATATATAAAAGTGAAAATGGACATCCTACAATTTGTCTCTACCAAACTACTCAGCTAATTTTGGGTCTAAAGACTTGAAATTTCATGTATCAGATAGTCAGACCTGGGGAAAACATTTTAATCAGTTTTGAGCCAGAAATGTAGCTGCTAGGAGTCAAAGTTGAATTATTCGACTGTTGTGGTCCACACCGGAGGATCTTGACAGGGATAACATCTAGTCCAGGCGACTTTCCGTGTTTATGTCTTTGATCGCTTTGTAGATCTCATTTAAACTCGATTGGCTCATCATTTCATGTGTTCAGGTCCTGCTGTGGAAATTCTCAATGACATAGTTATCGATATTAGAGACGTTATCAAACAGATCCTTGAAATGTTCTGTCCAACATTTCATGATTTCCTCAAAGTTCCTGTGAAGGGATCCTCTATCTTTAGACCTGAGCAGTACCATCACTGAGGACTGGGACCCAAACACCTGTTGGATCAGGTGGTACATAGTCTTGGGATCTTTTCTGTCAAATGCCTACTGCATCTGATTGGATATGTTTATCCACCATTGATTCTTCAAATTTCTTACGCTGCATTGCAGCGATGCCCTGGAAGTCTTAAATTCTTGTAACAGTCTCACTATCCTTTACAGGCGCACCGAGTAGCCTCTGGTGTGCCTTAGTTTTTTCCTGTAGGAACTTACTGATCTGGACGTAATTATCGTCAAACCAATCATGATGCTTTCGCTTCTGTACACCTAGAACCTCACAACCAACATTGTGTACCATCAATCTAAACTCTTCCGATAAGCCGTCGAATTCTGCATTTTAAAGAGCAGCTTGCAGGTCTTTTTGTGTACTTAGATTTTTCAGCTTACCAGCATCTAATCTTTTGGGCAGCGTCACACCTTGTGGGCGAAATCTTCTCCTAAAAGGAAGATTCAGCTTGCCCCGAACAAGCATGTGCTCTGAGCCGCAGTCTGTGCCTCTCATTACACGAACTTTACAGACATCCTGAATGTTGTGTCTGCGGATGATGACATAGTCTAAGATGTGCCCATGTCCTGAGCGAGACTGAAACTACGTTGCTTTCTGTTGCGAAAATGTGCCGCATATCACCAGTTCCAGTTCGGGGCAAAATTGGAGGAGGTGAAGTCTGTTCCTGCTGGTCTTCCAAATCCCATGTTTGCCTATGGATGACCATGTCTCAAGGTCATTTCCTACTCTGGCATTAAAATCACAAAGTATTATTATTTTATTCGGTTTAGGTGTTGATAGTATGTCTGCCCGCAGTTCTTGGTAGAACGTAATCGTGCCATTCTCATACCCGCAGAGCTTAGGGTCATAAACTACGTAGATGCTAGTAAATCTGTTGTCCCGCAGAGGTGCCCTGATATACATAATTCTATCCCCTAGTGCACATGGTTGTTCTATCCTTTTATTTAACTCTGTTAAACCAACCCCATCCACTCTTTTTCCCCTTCCGGTTGGCCTTTCCAGAAGAAAGTGTAGCCAGCCTCCATCTTAGTCCGTTGATCTTCGCCACTGAGGCAGGTTTCTGCGAGTGTGGCAATATCAATTCATGTAACAATTGAGTTCCTTCGTGACGATACCAGTATACATACATATAAAAATCAGATCATCTAGGGTTTTATGAGACCCTACACCCGGATTCACGTTTTTTACGGCTTACAAATATTGGTCTTTTTACCTTCTATCTTCTAACAAAACGAATGTAAACAAAGAAATAAGGACAGCCAATAATGCACGTTGTTTTAAAACCAATTATGTTCATCTAAATAGTGGCTTTGTTAAAAAAAAAAAACAAAAAAACTGCTTAAAGCCTCCGACAAAATAATGAATTCAATTATTTTTTTTGTGTTAGAAAGATGTTTATAAAATTAATGGCTGTCTACTTTTTCAATTAAAATCCTATTCTGGTTTATTGATTATTTCCGGTTTAAGTGTGGAGGGGAGATAATTCTTCGTCTGCCGTTGGAAAAAAAATTAATCTGTTGCGAGGATAGGTTTGTTTTAAATTCAACGTTTGTAATCAAACTTTTGTGTTAAGCGATAAACTATAACATCCTGAGTTACGTCTCTTTACTTTGTAACATTCTCCCTTGGTGAAAACCAGCTTCTTTACCCCTTTACTTCCATCTTTCAGTGAATAAACACGTGCGTACTTTCTCCGAGATTTTGTACCTTCCTTATTCTTACTGCCACTTACAGTTAACCATGTCTAATATAACATTTTGTCAAAAGCTTTTCCAAAAATTAAATTTTTTTCGTCTACTGTCAGAAAAAAAGGTTGTCAGAAAAAAAGGTTGTCAGAAAAAAAGGTTCGTTTTTTATTCAACTTTGGGGTATATC
>JAYKTE010187535.1:0-12573 GCA_036873565.1 Xipholeptos notoides | reverse complement strand
ACAAAATCTCAGGGATATAATGAGCACATAAAATGGCGTTGGGCTTAACTTTGTTTGGTGCTCGACTAAGTAAATATATTCCCCCTATTTCTAATGCCACGAATATTAAGGTTAATAATACAATGGCCTTTATAACTAAAACTTATACTATTAGTCAATCTGATTTTGTCATCGGCTTAGGTGAAATTCAGTCGGCTGAAGAAGCTGGCTAAGGTGTAACTTTACTAGTATAGTCTGCAATGAAGTTGGCTCACTTCCCAGCTCATATAAAGTAATTTCACCACAAGCTGGAGCCGAGCCAGTAACTCCACGCAAGTCTCCTTTGTCCTCGTAAAGTGGAAAAGGGTGGTAAGTTAAAAGAAGGGGGGACAGAGGCAATAAGGTAGCAGCGAAAATGATTGGGTAGGTATAGGGTGGGTATGGAATAGAAGGGGGTGGAGGTGTTGTCAGGCGGTAAAATTTCCCTTGTTCTCTTGGAAGATTGGTTTCTTTGAAGAGACCGTGTACGCCTGTTGTTATTAATGTGCGCCCATGTAGTCTTGTATGAATAGATATGTAAATGAATATGTGTTTTTCAGCGTAAAAGAACTACAAGGGTCGTTCCAAAAATAATGATATTTGGACTAGGACTGATAATAATAACTAAGATAATGATATTTGGACTAGGAATGATAATAATAACTAGAATAATGATATTTGGACTAGGAATGATAATAATAACTAGGATAATGATATCTGGACTAGGAATGATAATAATAACTAGGATAATGATATTTGTACTAGAACTGATAGTAATAACCAGGATAATGATATTTGGACTAGGGTTGATAATAATAACTAGGATAATGATATTTGGACTAGGACTGATAATAATAACTAGGTTAATGATATCTGGACTAGGACCGATAATAATAACTAGGATAATTATATTTGGACTAGGACCGATAATAATAACTAGGATAATGATATTTGGACTAGGACCGATAATAATAATTAGGATAATGATATTTGGACTAGGACTGATAATAATAACTAGGATAATGATATTTGGACTAGGACCGATAATAATAATTAGGATAATGATATTTGGACTAGGGCTGATAATAACAACTAGGATAATGATATTTGGACTAGGACTGATCATAATAACTAGGGTAATGATATTTGAACCGACGAAAAGTATGGATTCCTACCTTCGTTCCAGCTATGGGTTAGAGAGTGAATATTGTGTTATTCAGAAAACGGTGTACAAAAAATAACGTTTACAAAAAAAAAAAATATTGACATTAAATGACCAAAACATGTGATATGCTGTAAAGCGCAAACAAACAAACCAAAAATAATGCCACTTATTTTTTTAATCCACACGAATGGATGAGAGGGGATTGCAAATCACATTGTAATGAAGACTTAACTTATGCATCCATCATCTTAAAGTTTCAGGTCTTTGTTGCAGATATTTATGGTGTTAGACTACCGCATAAAAATTGAACCATCTACATTAACCGGTGCCTGTTGAGCGAACACGAAGCTGGTGCAGTTCAGGTCCATACAGTTAAGAGATAAGTTCGTCGATTTCAGAGTGGAGATAGAGATATGATTGACAAAGTGCGGCCGGATGCGAAAATAAGCTCACTCGTTATCAATGAAAAAATTGCCTTAAGAATCGGGGAGACTATGCATAAAATAAAATCTAAAGTACAAAATATTGCTCGGTTCAATAGTACCACTCTCGTCTTTGTAGCCCTAAACTTTAAAAAAGTAACTTTGAAAAATAGGTGGCATTACTTTTCGGACGACCCTCATAGTATATAGTAGAGGGGCTTGATTGGCATACTTGTCAGCTCCCGGCAGCTCCTGCATTCTGTCTCGCCTCCAGTTGTCTCGACATAATCTTGCCACGGGACCCAGCATCTCAGGACGAGATAGTGAGGCTGATCCTGCGCAAGTTTTCTTCCCTTTAATCAAACTTCAGCGCACGTCATGAAATCGCCAACTTAAGAGCAAGCTAAGTGATCTCTTTGCTTATTCTCAAGGATGATGGGTGAACCATTTTTTTAAAATGTTTCAGTTTTGTCAATACATGCACTTATGTATATATATGCATTGTTTATTTGAGTGGATGCTGAAGTCGTGAGGGTAGAAAAATGAACCTGTTTTGGGGTATATACAACATTTTCTCATTGGTACCTAAACGAAAGTAGTCAGGCATGTAAGTGATATACAGAACGAACCAATACTTGTAAAATAATGCCATAAAATAACAATGTAAGACCCCAGTCGTGCCTTAAGGACAACCTCAACTGTGTTGGGGGGAGTCGATTTGGCCAAGTGGACTGATACCCTTGGGAAAGCTATGAATCCCCGATTTCCTTCCAGCTATGGGTTAAATAGCGCATATTGTGTTATTCAAAAATATAATTGTGTACAAAAAAACTAATGTTTACCAAAAATCACTGTTCTAAGCCTTTAATGACCTAAAATGGTTGATATGTCGTGAAATACAAATAAACTCAAACTCAACTGTGTTGTTTGTCACATCTAGGGTTACCTACAGCAGGCATAGTCCGCAAATAAATATTTAAATTATAAAGTCTTATCTCAAAAATTCCGAAACACATGTAAGTTTAACAACTACAAAGATAAAGACAATAGTCTGCATAATAAATATACAAATGATAAAGCTTCATCTCATAAATAAAACACTAGATGAAGAAACGATGGAGTTTGGTTGAAGTTCTAATAGTGGCTAGAAGTCGATGTGAAGTGGGCATGCCACAATTATATTCCCCGATGGGGATGGGGTACGAGAAAAGGATTTTGCCTTGTACTGCCGTGTAATTGTTTTATTGGGAAAAGATTATAATACACAGATTAATAAATATATAAGTACTTTTATTCCAAGTAATAACAATAAATAGAGGCCTGTCTCAATACCATTTCAACTTCAAATGGATATATATTTGTATCCTGACTTACAAAAATTACCAATTAGCCAATCTGAGGAGTTCTATTAAAGGACCATGGAGAGCCGAAATTTTGGTTAAGAGGTATTCTGTGCTATATCACCAGGGCCGATATATCGGCAATTCAATATCCAAAGGGTTAAGTAAAAGAATTAATCAACTTCAAAATAGATTATTCAATTTCAAAATAAATTAATCAACTTCAAAGTAGAAAGCAACTTCAAAATGAGATATAATCAACTTTTTAGAATTAATCCATTTCGAAGTTGATTAAATCTTTTACTTAAAAATAAATCCATTTTGAAGGTGATTATTATCATTTTGCAGCTGAAATGGTATAGTCTCACCAGCAGTCGATAATTTAAGTTGGTTAGTCAAGCATAATGGTATCAGCATCAAATCGAGATCCCCCCACCCCATGTTCCAATTGTCCTTCCACCTCTTACCACTCATTAAATATACGTGCCTGTAGTCACGTGACAAGCGAGGTCGCCGCAGTAATTAGGCTGACTTCTGCAATGCTTTTAAAAGCAGATAATGGAATCACAACTATCTAGTCGTGATCCAAATTTTATCGAAAATCTATGATCAGTTCTAAAGGTGAGATTATAGGAATGCTTGAAATAAGACGAAAGCAACGAATACCTATAGAAAACCATTCTAAACTAACTCTTTAATTCTTAAAAAAAGATCCGAATTAGAAAAAGCTAATAAAATCAATAAGTAATAGATTTCTTAGCTGATGTTGAGAGGAGGGGGTCATTACAGTCGGGGCCAAAAGTAGGTACACAGTTATTAAACTTTTAATATTATATTTACATGGTCAAACACGAACCCAAGTTAGGCCCAATGCCATTTGTATATGCTCATTATAAATATGTGCTTTTGTAATCAGTGCTGATGTACGTATAGGCATCCATATACATGAGTGCAATAAATGTTTGTATGAATTCATAAATACCTATGATAGATATTTAAGAAAACTGTCTCTAAGTGACTATCTTCGTATTGCTCTAATTATATTCCCGTGTTCCATCTCCAAGCAAATCGTGTTGTAGCAAAAGTATCGTCAACTGCACAGGTATTTCCCACCTAGAAATGAGTGTACATAGCGTCTAGCGTATCTAAATTTTATACCTTGGCATCCGTCATGAATTGCTTATAATAAGAGTTTGTATATAAATAAATAAAAATAAAATAATCTAGCTATATATCTATCTTTGTAGTTGTTAAACTGTGTGTGTGTGTGTACAAGTAATCAGTCTCTACCAAACTACTCAGCTAATTTCTGGTCCACAGACTTGAAACTTGATATAAAGCATATTCGGACCTTGGACTACATTTGTGATAGGCATTTAGCCGATAACCATCATTTTTGACGAAGGTTTTTTTTTTATCCACACGTAATTTTTAAATAACATACTATGCACTATTTAATCGACAGCTGGAGAGGATATGGGGATTCAGACCTTTCCCAAGAGCATTAGTACTAATGGGAATGACTGTGATTTTAACATGCGTATTATAATTCCGAAATCAGGCTGCCTATCCACTTCTCCGAGTGGTATTTTTCTTGGTCGAGCTCCAACACAAGTTAGGCACAAGGCCATCTTTGTGTTCATTATATCCTGGGATTTTGTAATCAGTGTTTCCCTTCACCATGATGAGTTACTCTTCCGAGTTAACGAGCCCCATCTGCCACAGACAGTTGAAAGTTAATGCAATGGTTTTGGCTGGATTTGAACTCGTGTAATACGATTTCAGAGACCAAGCTTTTACCCCCTGTTTCAACTTCACTGCCCCAAGTAGACCTCCCCAGTATTCCTAATGATAAGTGTAGTCGACCTCACATGTATTTCTTATCTAGAAAATATTATACATAGCGTCTAGTGTATCAAAACTTCATACCTTGGCATCAACCATGAATTGCTTATATCGATGCCAATAGATAAAAAAAATCGGTTGGACGCATCAATTCTAAATCAAACCGGCATATACAAATACACCAAAATATATATATGGACTGATATATAACACAGCACAGCGATGGTTGTGTGCCAGAAAATTATTAAATCCTTGCGTTTGCTTCTTACTGATTGCTTCGATACTGTGGTCTTCTGCCAGTTTACGATGGGCTAAGTAATTATATACAATCAACGGCAACTAGAAAAACTGGCTCTGGATTTGTCCAGTCGGTACAATTTGTACGCCTTCACTCACAAACGTTGGTAGTTTTGGTGGTGCTAGTGTTTCTATTTTATTAGAACACGGTTTAAACAAAAAGTATTTCAGCGTCGGGACATTTAACCAAGAGAAGTTGATATATAGAGCGGATCGTATTGATGGGACTGATTTAGATAATATGAGGTGTTCCACTAACTTATGCAGTTAATATATTTATCATATTAAAACATACACACACACACACACATATACATATATATATATATATATATATATATACATAGAGATGGTGAGAGTGATACATAGTGATGATGAGGGTGATCATCTGTTGGTAAACCGTTGCTCGGATTCACAGTAAGAGTGCTCGATATGAGTTGATAGATCATGTGTATATATATATAGATATTTACGTACATACATATATATGAAAAATATACATAATATGAGAAAAAACAATAATAACAATAACAATATATTAATAATATATTATTAATAAAACAGCCGACGTTCAACGTTTCGGTTTATACAAACCATTGTCAAGACTAGAATGAACGAAAAATGATGTTTTAACAATAAAAAATGATGTTTTTAACAATAATAAAAAGCTTTTTCTAAAAACTCTAACCTATAAATGACAATAACACGTGAAAACAACGTCTTCAACGTGATTGCATGCTTATTCCAAACGTTTTTTTTTTCAGCCAAATCCACTTCCCCTCACGAGTGATTGAAGTTCGCTGTGAGGTTCCAATAACTACCAAGGACGAATTGTGTAATTTTGTCTCCAAGGAAGGAGTGAAACACCAACATGTGCCTTTCGTGAAAGTCCGCCATATTATCTCTCTTCGACCCTACGCCTTCTATTGTCCAAACATATGGATATTTAAAGGTATCAACAATTATGTTCTTTATATTGGGTGTGTTATCTTCCTTTTTGATCTTCCCTTAAGAATTATGATTATCAAAAAAAAAGATCTTAATCTTGAAAAGCTGAATATTTGATGGTTTTGAAAAAAAACAAAAACAATTCATCTACTGCTACTATAAAAGTAACATTGTGTGTGCGTCTGTGTGAGGAATGATCTCTACGAAACAACTTTGCCAAATTTGAATCTAGAGACTTACAATTTAATACATAATGTTTTGGAGTGATGGACCATTCAATTTAATTTTGAGCCATAAAAAAGCTGCTAAGGGGTCAAAATTAAATTAGATTATTGCGGGTTCGTAGCGTCCGTTGTGTAGTCGTTACTTTGGTCATTCGGGTGTCAATATAATTGCAGTTTACGAGATTAAATAATCAGCTTTTAATATATTACACAGGTTTACTTAGAAAGAAAATATTAATCTTGCATGTATAAACATCGAACAAAATGAATACAAAAGGAGCAACAAAGCAACTGCCGAGCCCGACCAGGCTATACTTCTAGTATGTATGTAAACGCCCATTTTGCCATATACACCATTAGACTTTATTGAAATTGCAAAAATCACAATCAATCAAAGTTATTTATTTTTTTTTGTAATTTATTTGTATATTATTTAAATTAAATTGTTTCATAATATTTTGGTTATTTGAATTTCCTTGAGATTCAACTATTTTAAATAGTGATCTTTAACCCTTTGGATCCTGAAGGGCCGATATATTGGCCCTCCATAGTCCTTTAATACAACGACTCTGTTTGGCTAGTTGATACTTTTGCTAAGTCAGGGTCCAAATGTTTAAGTCAGCCATTATGTTATATTTAAAATGAACCTTGACATAACTCAAATCCAGCCATTTAAAGAAGTCCCTAAGCATCGAAAGAAGTAACAGTTTCAATGAAAATTTAGCATTTTTATTTTTTTTTAATGCCATGAATAAATCATGATTCCATAGATTTTTTTTAGTTTTTTTTTTTGTATTTCTGGTAGAAATAATTTTATTGAAGGCAAAATGTTACACAAAATCCTTAAATAGTTTCTAGACATGATTTTGACCCGTAAGTAATTATTCATCTAGGGAAGAGATCGATTAGGACTATTGATTTAATATTGACCACTTAAGTGACCCTCGATCTAAATAAGGACAACTTATTCAGATTTAGGGGCAAATCTATATATATGATTATATTGAGAAAGTTTAAACCGTTAGACCCCTAAAGGCCAATATATCGGCCTTGGTGACCTAGGGCAAAAGAAGACGCAGCCGATATTTCGAACCTCCATGGTCCTTTAATAGAACGGCTCTGATTGGCTTTTCGATAATTTTGCTAAATCAGGTCTCAAAGGGTTGAATATATATAATACAAAAAAAGGGGACTTCACTTCAACTTTTAAACATAAATCGTTCACATATATGCAGGAGCGGACTGAGAGTGTTATGGGCTCTCGAGCAGAAAATACAATGGGCCCTTCCCAACACATTTTATAGTTATGCCACACGTAGAGACTGTGCAGCAGGGGATCTGTGCATATTAGCTTAACTATTTCCAATCGCCAAGTACGGCCATTAGACACAGTTTATGATGTGTAGGCAAAGCGGAGTGAAGCGAGTTAGAATTCATGTATTAAAGTTAATTATTATTTGTGGCTTTTATTAAATAATTTTTCTTGTCACAGCCCTACTAACTAGGGCTGCAACAAGAAAAATTATTTGATAAAATCATATATTCCCAGCCCTACTAATAATTACAGAATCAAAAGAAATGAGAAAATCGTAAAATAGTCAAGTAACGACACTAATATTCTTTAATAAAAGCATATTGTCACAGCTCTACTAATATTTACAGAATTAAAAGAAATTGTCAAGTAGCGAGAAGAATATTTATTAAATAAAAGCATATTGTCACAGCCCTACCAATAACTACAGAATTAAAAAAACTAAAATCGCAAAATTGTCAAGTAATGAAAAGATTATGCTTTCATTAACGTATATTGTCACAACCCTACTAATAACTAAATAATTATTTAAAAAAATGATAAAATCGAAAAATAGTCAAGTGATGACAAGAATATTCTCTAATGAATGCATATTGTCATAGCCCTAGCAATAAACAATAATTAAATATATATTTATATTGTCGACAAAATAGTTAACAGGATTTGTATAAAAAAATGTGTCTGTTAGTTTAAAAAAGTTTCAGAATCCATGTTGAATAGGAGCGCCAAGTTTAGACTGCTTTTGCGATCGGAATGAAGATAAACATTTAAATCATGGACAGAGCTTCAACAGGAGGTCCACAATGAATAGATAAGAAATTCCCGAGAAGAGATAAAACTTTTATGTTCAAGCAAAAAGAGGATTGTGGTTTGTCTATAGTTGATACTTCTTAATTCGTGGCGCCACGAAAAACACAGAATACAAGATTAATAGATCAGAAATTGAAATTTTGTGATACTTTAGAGACTCGTGTAGATTTAGTGACTACGGTAATACTGCGTAAGGTGCTGCAGATCAATAGTTTGGTCTTCTTCAATATCCAGTGGTCTGTCATCAGATGTAAATAATCTAAAGAAATAATAACTTTATTTAAAAAAAACGGCTCTCAATTGTGTCCGAGTATTGGGTGCATGTTGACTTGGACCTTACCGTCATTGATACGAAGAGAGGGGGAAGACGACAGAGCGACAGATGTTGTGGGTATTGTTTTGGGTGGTCGTGGCTGCGCGACAGTCACGCACACACTTAGCTCACATCGCTTCCACTGTGGAATACCCAGGTTAGTGCCCGTGAGGACGTTTAGAGCATTGGGAAGGAACTCTGTTGGGCAAGTGGCAAGTCGGGTCTTGGTGAATCAAGAACCTTGCAGCTCGATACAACCTGCATCATGAACACCACCTGTCTCATACCTCTTGAATAATTTCATAAATGATAATTCATTACAATAAATATAAAGTACGTTCCAAAAGTGATGCCTCATAATTTTTAACTCGCCCGAATGGATCAAATTACATTGTTATAATGTCTTGAATTATGCAATCATGATCTGAGTTAAGAATTCATTTTTATAAAGGTAGGTAAGTCCACCAATATAAGTCATTAAATTAGCAAGGGTTTATATCGTTTAATACGCACATCAGAATAGAACTAGCTATTGATTTGAATTGCAAATATTCTTATATTTTAAGTACTTTTCATTATAAAAAAACCGTAATACGAAGGCTGTTCCAAAAGTAATGCGTAACTGTGTTCACATAAACTGCGTCAAATATGGAAACTGTCAACAGCCACTGATGAATGTTGATTGGCTTTTTTTTTCTGTATGGAGGAATTCAATGACGCATTTCTGCTCTGAAATGTAAATGACAAGAATGTTTTTTTAGGGTCTCACACTGTCGATATCTGCAAAAGGGGAATTAAACTTTAAGGTATTGAATGCTTGAGTTCACTAAACTTAACAATGTAATTTGCAATCTCTTCTGATCATTTCGAGCAGAATGAAAAACATCGGAGGCAGGACTTTTGGATTTCATTCATTTTGTTACTAGTGATTAAAAAATCATGGCCCAATTAATTTTACAAAATTCACATTTATTACACGAATGTATTTGCTATTTGTTTCGTGTTATATTTGCTTTTTTAAGAAAGTTGGCTTAACGCATAATATTGTAAGTTATTTAAAAGGATTTTCCACCAAAAGAATAAAATGTGGAAAATAAATGCTGTTAGTAGATTGTAGCCCCATCGGTCTATTTCACTGTAAATTCTTCATTCTGTTACACTTTAGGTGAAAGAAAAAAAAAAGCAAACACATGCTAATAGCGCAGTGAAAGTTATGCTATTTTCTCCAAGCGCAGATTTGTTAAAATGTAATTTTAAAAACACAATCTTTAAGAAAACCAGCATACAGTAGATGTAGTAACTATTGTCACAGCAATAAATTGCTGAATCGTAATTCCTCAGATTTTGGGACAAAGCTATCAAAAATTTAATTATCCAAATTATTGATTAATATTGAAATAAGTAAAGAGTTTTCAAAAACTTGGACATAAATTTAATATATTTATTACATTAAAATATATTATACACACACACACATATATATATATAGGTATGTATATATACATGCAAATAAATACATTTATAAATAATATATATATATATATTTATGGAGATAAAAAGGGGAAGTTTAGCACCATTGGGCATCATGAAAAAATTTTAAAAGACCAAAAAAAAAGAAAAAAGAGCACACACTACTAAACCTATCATACGAAAGAAAAATAATTACAATAAAGGGCCCGACCGGTTTCGCTCCCCTGCATTATCAAGGACCTCGGGGAGGATAAGCTTAAGAGAAGTAATAAAAAAAATTATTTATTCTTTTTCCCAATCACACCAATAAATACAATCATTCTATTAAAATGGATTAAATATATATATATATTCCCTTTTTTTCCTTTTTACCCTTTTAATCGATGTAATGTGTTAATACCTCTGTTCTTCAGGTTTGGCCAACGTCGGAGCGATGTGCAAAGCCGAAAGTGTTTCCTTGTGTCGGGTACTTAGAAGCTTCGAAGAGATACACGTTGTCGCCCACGAAATTGGACACAGGTAATTCATCAATTTTCTTCCTGAAAGTGTCTCCAGGTACTCCAGCATCTCTGCACATCTTGCAGTCAGCAGATACAAGCTCTTCATCTTGAAACATCTGCATTTTGTCTGAGTGCGTGTTTTGGGTGGATTTTTATTTTCTTCTTAGTTCTAGTTTCCATTGTCCAATATATTTTATTTTGATTATACCAGATGTTCTCATGAGTGCAGTAAGGTGTTTAATTTTCTATTAATGTCAATTTCACTCGGTCATCCCTAATTTTTATTTTTCTTCTTAGTTCTAGTTTCCATGTTCCAATATATGTATTTTTTATTTTACCAGATGTCCTCATGAGTGCAGTGGTCTATTTATCTTTCTATTGATGCCAATTTCATTCAGTCATCCCCTATTTTTTATATCATTTTTTGTTTGTTTTGGTGAAACTTGACTTTTTTTAAAATTTCTTTAACCAGTCTTGGTGCCTTGCATGATGGTGATGACAATGTGTGTGCCAATACTAATGGTCACATAATGGCAGCTGTAACTATAAGTCGCCCAACCAAAGAACAGATACTAAACAGCTATAGATTCTCTTGGTGCAGTGTTAGTGAAATTCGTCAATACGTATTAAGCCTTAATTCGTAAGTTTCTATTCTAACGATTGTTTTATTATTATTACTATTATGGACGCTCCCGTCAATTTCGACGTATGAGGGTCATCAAACCATGTATGGCCATCATACTACCACACAGAGATTTGTTTATAATGGCGAAGGCTTGTGTGCAGTCACACTTGCTGATTATAAATTGTCGGTGCAAGTGATTGCTATTGACTACATGAACAACAGACTTGAGGTTTTTACTTCAGAGTTTTCCTTCTAGATGCCCGTCTTACCAAAGACTACACGTCCCCAGGCACTAAACTGGGTATTTTCACATCCCGGTGCATGATACGGTACCTGGTATTCATAAATGGTCACCCATCTCTCTACTGACCAGGTTCAACGTTGCTTAGCTTCGGTGATCTGACGGGAACCGGTGTCTCCATCGTGATTTGACCTTATTATTATTATTTACTGGACTATAGGCAGACTTCGAAATTGTAATATGCGAGTTCGAATCCCAGGCGTTCTATTTACGTTTTCTATCATAATAAGATTCAGAATGAATCCCCTCATTCCTTCTTGCTATAGAATAAAAATAGATACGTATTTTATTATTAAAGAAAAACCATGTGGACAAAAAGAACGTTTATAAAGAAAATGATTGTTCTCGGCATTAAATGACCTAAAAGGGTAGCTATGTCGTTTAGGACTCACCAGTAAATGACCAAAGCGGCATATCAACCCTTTTGAGGAAAGGTCTTTCAGTTTGAATGCTTAATGCATCATGCCACAAAACGCAGGCCGGCCTGGTACGGTACCTGGTATTCCCAAGTGGTCACCCATCTTAGTATTGAACAGGCTCTACGTTGCTTAGCTTCCGTGATCTGGTGGAAACCGGTGTCTCCAACGTGATTTGACCCATCTTAGTACTGAACAAGCTCTAAATTGCTTAACCTCTTTGATCTGGTGGGAACCGGTGTCTCCAACGTAACTTGACCCATCTTAGTACTGAACAGGCTCTACGTTGCTTAACTTCGATGATCTGGCGAGAACCGGTGTCTCCAACGTAACTTGACCCATCTTAGTACTGAACAGGCTCTACGTTGCTTAACTTCGGTGATCTGGCGAGAACCGTTGTCTCCAACGTAACTTGACCCATCTAAGTAGTGAACAGGCTCTACGTTGCTTAACTTCGGTGATCTGGCGAGAACCGGTGTCTACAACGTAACTTGACCCATCTTAGTACTGAACAGGCTCTACGTTGCTTAACTTCGGTGATCTGGTGGGAACCGGTGTCTCCAACGT
>JAYKTE010187534.1:0-22026 GCA_036873565.1 Xipholeptos notoides | reverse complement strand
GAGAGAGAGAGAGAGAGAGAGAGAGAGAGAGAGAGAGAGAGAGAGAGAGAGAGAGAGAGAGAGAGAGAGAGAGAAACCATTAGACAATCCAAGCAGCTGAAAAAGTTACGAAATTTCTGATCTATATATTCGCACTGCGTGTGTTAATTTGTTCGTTATTTTGTGTGTCACACTTATATTAAAAGCTTATCTTACCTCCATTTAACTCTTTAACTTTTGAATTTTTGAAAAAAATTCCTGTCGCTCCGTCTGCGTTCATATTTCGACTAATACCCTTGTGAAATGTATGAATTCCCAAATTTCCACCAGCTATGAGTTAAATAGTTCATATTGCTAAGTGTGGATCAAAAATAACGTTTACCGAAAATGATTTTTCTCTGCATAAAATTGGTGGTGTACGGCATATTAACCCATTTAAGTCATTTAACTTCGGGAACAATAATTTTTTTGATAAACGTTATTTTTGCCACACGTAGTGGTTTTTTTTGTTGTTGTTTTTTTTCACAACACAATATGCACTATTTTATCTCTAGCGGGGCGGAAACTATGGGTATTCTTACCTTTCCCAACAGTATTAATCCAAATGTGAACGTAAACTGAACGACTGGGATTCGAATTCGTTTCATGATTTCGAAGTCTGATTGCCTATTCACTGTCCCAAACAGACTCCACCGTATTAATTTGGTCTCGCCTGTCTTATGCAGATCTTTGGCTGTAGTCACTTTTACTTCCTTGTCGAACCCTTATATTAATATTTCTAATAAGAATGTGTCAGTATTTTGGCTGAAAGACAAAACTTTTAAAGAAAACATTTTGCCAAGACTCTGTTATTTAATGAAACAACAGTCCTTTTCAATCGCTAACCTAATCAACTAATGTAAATATTAACTTTCGTTGAAGCAATTTGATGTATTTGAGCTGATAAGATAATCTGAAAATGGCAGTGAAAATAACCAATCAAAACAAAGAGACTGAATCTAAAAACTTCGCTTTGATGTCAAGTAATGATAAAGGAAACAGAGGGAGGATGGTATCTGTTTATTGCTTGTCATAAATATGACCAATTCTTTTAAGCCAAGTTCATAGCTTTTATTTTTGTCCAGTTCTTCTCCTTTATATAAAAGCTGCGAAATGATGCATTAGTCTCGTCAAATCAGACTGACTGATGATTTCTACGTAAAAATAGAACAATTCAACCAGATCAAAGTCCGTGACATTTCAATGACAAAAGGAATATCTTGTAATAAGTGCCTTTAGTGCTAAATTTTACTTTGATGATTTTCTATGCGGTCGACATTTCTGAGAACAGGCTTTATTTCTATTATCACAATTTGCATTCGATATGAGTTATGTAGTTTAATTTCTTTATATAAAAGAAGGGTTAATAGTTCAAACTTTTTATCGTTGTTTAGCCGTCATGTCGTATCTACTTTATGAGTTAAGAGTTGTAGAGTTTGGCTTTTCATTTAAGTAAAAGCTGTCGTCACATTTTGCAGAGAAAGTTTGAACACAGCGTTAAGCTCTTAAATTTACTTTAATTTCCCGACAAGTTTATATTTCCAGAACAATAATGTTATTCAAAATATAGAGAGGAAAAGGGGATTGTTGCAAATATTTTTGGCATGATAACCTATGGGTGTGAGTGTAAATATTGGACTGATCCATTAAATACGCCCGAAGATGGACAACAAATCAACAAATCACATGGAAGAAAGGATAAAATTTCTTTATTCAAACTCACCCAGGAGACTTTCCAATTATTACTTGCTAATACTCGGTACTTATTGGGCTTAATTTACAGCAACCAACTGGATTATAACTACGCTCTGCTGCCTGGATATATTATTACGACCGCTGCTTTACAATACAAATTGGATCTGTTACTGGATTACTATTAAATTCCTTATTAGGGATCAAGTTACATCAAATAATTGGCTCATGAACCAAGATGGATAATGAGAGTCTACAATTTAATTTCCCTGTTCGTGTATGTACACCTACACAAAATAATTTTTAAATCCATACACACGCGTTGTTCATTTGTGTGTATCCACGTGTGTTTATAGCTTATCATAAATTAGATACTATTTGAGCCGCAGTGGGCCAAGTGAGTGTGCATGGCCGTCGCACAGCCACGACCACCTAAAATAACATCTACAACGGATGGCACTCTGTCGCCTTTCCCCTCTTCTCAAATAAATGAAGATAAGGAACAAGATGATAGTGCGCGAGTGGGAGTTGCCATATATAATAATTTGCTTTTTATCTCCACTCAAAGATTTACTTTCCAATCGCTTACATCATTTTACTAAATTTTTAAATTTGGAAAGGGAATTCTAAGAAAAGACAAGAGTAAAAAGCAGTTGAATAAATAGACCAGGCAATTTAATTCGTACCAAGTAAAAAAACAGTGGATATATTAATTTATATTATTTATTCATGAATAAAATATTAATGCAGATGAGGTGTGAAATACTTATGTATAAAATGGATTAAACCTTGGGAATTAAACCTCATATTTTCATTAGTTCTAGTAAGCACTGGATAAATAAGTGCGTTATTTGCAAATATAATATTGAAAAATTAGGTTGTAAAGACAACGCCTATAGTCTGTGAACACTTAGCTCACACTATCTAATCGCAGTCGAAGGCCTTCATATGGTTCAGTGAAAAGTACAAATAAAAGTATCCTACCTCATGAATATGTTACAATATTATTGAACCTGCTGGTTAAATTATATTGTCACCCACCGTACGGGGTAATCTCAAAGCAGCTTGGGTGGGGATAGTTAACTTCCGGGGTAAAGTAAGGAGAATTGTGGGATAGTTTTGTTTTAGCAGAGAAGGTAAAATTCTCGACCAGTGAACAGCAGAAAAATATATGTGAAAACTGCAACTCAATTCTTCGATGTCCATCCATCTTTCGCTTTCAGAAGATCAAAAAACTAAAGGCACACCCCTCCCACAGAATTTTGAAGAGTCAGACAAAGAAGAGTAAGCCCTACAGTGATGTAGCATCTATAAGTCATACAGTGGCGTAGCATCTGTCTTTACTTCCAAGGAGGTAGTAAGATTAGCCGTCCCCCTCTAGCTGATAATCTGTAAACCTTCAAAATTTCAAAGAGCCCTCAAAATATTTATTTTCATTGAACTACTATCAAGGATCTCATTTTAAATTGCTGTTGCTATTAGTCATAGATTTCCATCTTATTACAGGAAAAGCAAAAAAACATATAAGTCAAATTATTTTTTAAAAATTGTTAAATAAACTGGCTCATTTGTAATTTTAATTTTTCTATTTTTACCCCACCAAAGTGCCGCACCTCTGGAACATGCCGTCCCGGAGGGACAGCCCCTTCTACCCCTGATTGCGACATCACACAACGATACAGATAGTCTAAAATTATTTTCTTTTATCTTCATTCAATTTTTGACAATGCCTTGAAAATAATTGAATTAATCTGTTTAGAATGGAACTGATCCAACGCAATTTTGTTTCCTTTTATATCCACTTTTCACAACGCATTAATTGTAGTGAGATGTTTAAGAAAAAGATTAAGAGTATCGTTAGAAGTCTGAAATTGAAGCAGTTTTTTGCACGAGGTTATACAAAGAGTATGATTGTTTCAATCGTGAATTCGTTGTCTTCAAATCCACAGTTGGTTAATGTCAACTTTAATGTCATTTTGTTATCCGTGCTGCTTCTCTGCTTGCTATTCGTACTTTTTAGATCAAAACAAATCCAGTATAAGCTAAGCTGACATTTGAACAGTTAGAAAAACTTATTTGGAGGTCAAAACGAACATCTTTCTTTTTGGTTACGTCATGAGTAATAAAAAATAATTGAAATAGTTCTGTCATTACGAAGAAAACCATATTAACACACATTATTTTTTGACTCGGAGTGAACTAAATGAATTATTAACAATTAGTAAAATCCCGAAAGAAATATTTTTATAACATATCACCTGCTTACTGATTGTGTAACTACGAGAAAACATTTTCGAATTATTCTAAAGGTATTAATTGGACTATTTTCCTCATCCATATTATTTTCTTTCTCACTTTATGATGTGGTATGATGAATTCTAAAAGTAATAATCGGACTATTTTCCTCATCCATGTTATTATTTCCCTGCAATGTTTCGACCAAATCACCCATTGGCATTCCTCAGATGTTCTACATTGACTCATATTTTTTTTAGACATATCTTTTTTATCTATCTTTTTTTTCAAATTTAGTGCTGGTTTTATTTTTATTTTAACTGAAGATTTTCTGTTGTTGTTGAAGGGTGATTAGGTCGAAACCTTGTCAGATAGAAAATAGCATCGATGAGGAAAATAGTCCGATTAATACTTTTAGAATTCCTCATACCTCATCTCAAGGATTTCGAAAAATGATTATCGAATTAATTAATAAATCCATATTTATAGTTTATGTTTGTATTAGATTTCGCAAATAACGACTCCAGTACAGTATTCAAAATACAGTTGGTAGACTGGTCATGAATTATCAACTAGTTTGAGAAAAATCAATAAAAAAAACCCAAAAACTTTTAAAAAGGAGTTTTGTTCTTTAGTATTATAAAAATGTATGCCTAGAAAGAAAAATGTATGAGTTATTTGATAAGTAAAAAGTACTGATGTATAAACTTGGAATGAGATATTTTATTTGGAAATATCTTTCATTTTATAAATATCAAATGAAACCTCGGATAGGAGAATTAAAACATAGGAAAATATATTTTAAACATAGGTTCTTTTTTAATCATAAAATCATGTAAAGCATCAATTTCGAAAAGTGATTTTGAATTTTTTTGTGTGGAATTTTTTTTTTAATGGTATAATCAAGGGCTCGGGGTTTTCTGTAAATGAATTCGATCTTTGTACGGCAATCACCCCTCTAAGAACATCAAATTTAAGTGGTTAAAATAATAATGATGATGATCCAGTAATAAACCAAATTTTTATTGTAAGGCAGCAGCAGAGCGTAGTTATAATAATAATAATACAATTGATTGCTGTAAATAGGTCATCTCTGCTTGGAGTTTTAGCAAATACGAATTGGTCAATCCCCCGGGTGAGTATAAATAAAAATATTTTGTCCTTTCTACTCTGTGATTGGTTGATGTTCAATTCCCCTTCTTATTTAATTGATCAATGCACTCATATCCATACACCAAAAACATCCCAACGAAAACTAAAAATTGTTTTGTTTTAAAGGCTCATTTTCTTGAATCATACTCGGCTATGTTCATTGTCATATCCCGACTAATACCCTTTTGAAAGGTATGAATCCCCACATTCCCTCCAGCTATGGGTTAGATAGTGCACATTTTTATTCAAAAAACTAAGTGTGGACAAGAGCTAACGTTTCTCAAAAATAATTGTTCTCGGCATTAAATGGCCTAAAAAGGTTTGAGTTTTACGGCATAAAACTCAAACAAACACAAACTCTATGTCCATTGCTTAAATATCAGAGAATTAAAATATGGGACCCAATCGATATTTTGGCGCGTTTTTGATAGATGCATAGATTTAAAACTAGATATGCACGGCGGAGCATTTAAAAATGAATTACAAAATGCGCTGCGGCAATCTGAAAAGAAATTACACTGTACACATACGCACAAATTAATATAAACACATTAATTTATTTTATCTATTATGCTATGTTTTTACATAATTTCTTTATTCCTTCAGCGATGTCGCTATATCCATTATCTTAGATAACAAAAAAGAACGCGAACATTTCCTGCAATGTTTTACCCCAAGGCTGGGATTCTAAAATAATTTTAAAATATTGAATTATATATTTTTTTCTTTTTTATGAATTTACTCCCCTATTTTTATTAAATTATTCTCTAAATTCCATTTAGTATAATTCTAATACCCCCACTAACCAACTAATACACAAATATACACACACATACTCACATAAACACACACACACACACACAATTACAGAATTTAATGAATGACATAAATTGAGTCAGACTCATTCCGAATAAACAACACAAAAAGCAAAAATATAAAGATTTCAAAAAATAGTAAAATCAAATAAAATATTGACGATATACTTTCTTTAGGAAAGTATGGCTGGAATACATTTTGTATAAGTTTGTATGCGCAATGCATGTACCAGGCCGGTGCAAATGTTTTGTTCTCTATATTTAAAAGATTACTTAGAGAATAAAAAAAGTTTGTGGATAGGCAGTCGCACTTTAGAATCGTAGTACCAGTCGTTCTGCTTGGGTTCATAATTGAACTAATACCCTTGGAAAAGGTTGAATCCCCACATTCCCTCCGACTATGGGTTAAATAGTCCGACCTTATAGAGCCCTTTTCTTCTAATTTTCTTTAGGTTTTGATTTGAAATATTAATCTAATACATTTTCAATCCCTTTCTTAAGTTCAATCAAAGTCTAAAAGCAAGGGCGTAGCAACAGGGTGGTCATAAGATTTGCCCCCCCGCCCTGCTGGCTGTTGACAATCTGTTAACCTTCAAAATTCGAAAAATTCTTTAGAATATTTATTTTCTTGGAACTACAATCAAAGATCTAATTAAATTCAACAGAAAATATGATAACTAAAATATTTTTTCACTTTTCATAAAACTGATGACAGTTGAAAAATCTGTTTAAAAGCACATACACCATTAAAAAAAAGTTATTACAACCTTAAAAATCCATTTTGGTATTAATTTTTTTTTGTTTTATTATTTCTTCGTTCATTCCTGACAAATGATACCATTGATAATTGCAGTGACTATATAGAAAAATAAATAAATTAAAGACTACGAAGAATCACTCGTTTTAAAGGTACCACTCCCGTCTTCAGAGCACTTCAACTCATAAACATTTTTAAACATATGACATACGCCACTCCTATCTTAAAACGGTTTCCGGTGCATCTCAATTTCCTTTTGTTTTTTCTTGCAAACCCCTGCATATAACCTCGCCTTTTCCACTGAAATTTCATTCAAGGTTAAATATTATTGGCTTTTTTACGCCTCTAGTCAGAACCTAACATGCAATCTTTAGATAGATGTTACTTTTCTACACTTTATCTACAAACCAATGTGCGGAGGTTTATTTGGGGCAGTGGATAGGCAGCCAGAGTTCAGAATAGTAATGACGAGTTCAAATCTCAGTTGTTCCGATTACGTTCACATTTGGACTAATACTCTTGGGAAATGTATGAACCCCACATCCCCAAGCCATGGATAAAATAGTGCATACAAAAGAACGTTTATCAAAAATAATCATTATCGTCATTAAATCCCCTAAAAGGGTTGATACTGTAGAAATTAAACAATGCCCTTGAACATTTGTTTCGCGGCTAAGCCCGTGGACTGACCAATTAGTACTTGCTAAAACTCAGGACTGAGAGGACATATTTACAGCAATCAATTGGATTTTATTATAACTATGCTCTGCTGATGCTGCTGCTGACGCAATACAGTCGGATTATTATTACTATTGTTGCTGCTGCTGCTAAACAATTGGATCTGTTACTGTTCTGAAATAAAAACACTTCTCATTTTTACTTGGAATCGATTTATACCAACTAATTGGCCCAGGAAACAAGAAAAGCAAATATATAATATATTTCAATCTAAGTAAGAAGATGAAAGAAAATAAAATAAAATCATAATTTTTATGACCCGCTTGGGAAGAACGAAAATGAATGATCAAGTGGGGAAGATACAAAGGTATCGACGAGAATATAAACTCTTCATATTTTCCAACTAGAAAAGAAAAAAAACAGAAACAAATCAATCCCTATTGCTTTTCCTTTTTATCCCCACCCCGCTCTTCATTCTTTTCTTTTTTTTTCCTTTTTTTTTTCTTCACTTTTTTGCGCACTCCTGAAAGGCAAAGCAACATCTTTCACTTTGACATTTATTGCTGGAACCGTGGTAAAACTAATTTAACAAATCTTACTTTCATCTTATTCTTATTGATTTTATTTGTTCATTAGAATCTAAGGGAATAAAAGTGAACGAACTTATGTAATCCGGATTCATTGATAACAACAAATGAGATAGGCTTAAGTTTTGGGGGGTTTTTGAACCACAAAAGGAAAGTTGGTGAATAAAGCTGAATATTTAATCACAAAATATTTTATTCGCTGTTTCCGGAATTTTATGTGGACATCGAATCTTCAATCCTTATACATCAGATGAAAACAATTTTAAATTGACGATAGAAAGAAGAACTTGTTGGGTCATCAGGAGAAAATAGTTAATGAATCGAAAGTATTGAAATACAGGGTGTTCCAAAAGTATTGGGCTATTTCTACATTGAATTCTCAGTTAAGAAGATATGAAGACATGAAATGTGTTGAAGATTTTAGGAACACCCCGTATAAGTAAGCTAAATTTTCATGATTTGTGGCTTACAAAAGGCGACGGAAAAAGAGTATACAACATTTTGTGATAAACCACAAGTATTAGAACAGCGTTGGATAACTAATATCGACAAATATATGTACATATATCTGTATGGAATTACTTTTTAGTGCCACTAGACCTTTAATTAAAATGACACCCGGCGTAGTACTCTCAACGGATTAGTATTAATATATATATATATATATCAATCTGTTGGGAGGACTTCGTCTGCATTTATAGTTAAAGTGCTAAATATCAGTGATAGAGCGTGTGTAGCAGATAAGTGTAGATACGGAACTAACAGCCTTTGGTGACTGATAGTTTCTCAATTTTGCAGTTATCCGACTGAAGGTAAAAAAAACTACTCTCAGCATTAAATTTCCAATAGTATATGAACGAACATGAACAGCGGTTGATGTCTGTGCAGCAGGCCTCCTCGCCAGATATAAAAGATGAGGATCACGGATCGGCCTCTACGATCACATGATTACCCACAAATGGATGGCCATATAAAGAGGAAAGTCATGCTCGATTCGAGTGACCTTGACCGCCGCCGATGATGGTGGTGTGTTTGTGTTCACGTGCAGCCATCGATAAGTGAGGGACTTATTTGTCAAAGGTCTTCAAAATAGGGATTTCTGTTCGTGTCTTCCCTTTCTCCACACGAACCAGTTTATTCTAGATGCTAAATCAGTGCTATAAGATCTACTAGCTATGTAATTTGCGTGTCTGAGACGAACTGATGGAATCTACTTGCCAGAAAAATACTATAATTATTTCAAATAACCTTTCTTTCGATGTTTGCTTTGTAGCAACTTCGGATTTTCTCAAGATATCTGCAACAGTTTCAGCCAGTATGGTTTTTCATTATTTATAACAAGAAATATTGCCTGACTTTTCCAAGGACTTGTCACTAAGATAATTAAGGAAACCTATTATATAGGAAAGCAGCACCGTACATACGCACATTTTAGTGGTTTGAATCATTGGGCTATGCCAATTTTAGCTCGAATACTCATTTTTGTGTTCATTTTGATTTGTATTTTTTTATTATAAATTTGGCTCCTTAGCAGCTATTAACCTATTAAAAATGTTTCTTGAGTCCGAATAAACCATATATCAAATGTATAGTTTTTAGACTCAAAATAGTAGGTTAGACGCTGCAAAGATCAACTATTTTCACTTAGACCCCTTACAAGCTACCATTCCGATTGAAGGCAAATTAAAGAGAATGGCTCAGGCCTGAATATCCTCTGTCAAATTTCAAGTCAGTAGATCAAAAATATGAAACAAAAACTTGGTGAGTCAGTTGAAGTACAAATTTAATTGAAGTAAGTATGTATGTGTGTATGTAAATACACACACACACACACTCATATATATATATATATATATACATATATATATATTATATTATATGGTGTGGGTATCTGGTATATTTTACGTGTTTAAGCAACAAAACCGTAATATACAAATAGTGCAGGAAGGTCGACTTGGTCCAGTGGATAGACAGTCGAACTTTGGAAACCTAGTACCCAAGTTCGAATCCTAGTCGTTTGTTTGGGTTCATATTTGGACTAATACCTTTAGGAAAGGTATGAATCAACACATTCCCTCCAGCTATGGGTTAAATAGTGCATAATTTGATTTTTAAAAAATAAGTGTGGACAAAAACTAACATTTATCAAAAATAATTGTTCTCTGCATTAAATGACCTTCAAATCGTTGATACGTCGTAAAACACAAACGACCTAACAAATCAAACCGAGTGAAATATTTCGAAGCGACATTTCAGTATATTACACGAAATTTTATAGTCAATCCTTGATGCCAAATCTTAGGAAGTAAATTTGTTTATTCAAAACTAAATGACGTTGCGTAACCTGACAGGCTTATTTATATGCACTGCACTGGCAATCTGGTGCTGAAATACTTTAGGCTTTCACTCTTGGTCGGAAAAGGGTTTTGAGTCTTGAGCCAAAACTGTTAAGAACATGATGCAAAGCCTCGTTCCAAGAAACGAATAAATCTCCAACGTCCGTTTGCTTATCAAATGGCTGAGTAATGAACACAGTCAATGCTCTGACTAATATTGACGAAGTGTCCGGATGTGGATGCAAGATGAACATTCTTATTAGTTTGCTCAGGTGTCCGAACGTGAACTGAACAGGAACAATCACAAGTGGGAAAACATGTTCCTTTTTTAGTTGTGTGCTCCCTTTTTATTGAATCACCTTTACTTGACTGAGATTTATTTTTCTTCTTCAATCTTTCTTGACCTCTCCTTCGCTTTTCCATATTTCATTATTCCTAACTCTCCTAGGATCAGATGTAAACTACCATGACTCTGCTTATGTTTGCCAGCTTGTGTAAACATTGGCTAAAATGAATTTCAGCAAACCTTTCTAAAAAAAAAAAAGAACTTAATTATCCTTTCAGTTAAATATTTACAAATATTTCGACAGTCGAAGTTTTAGATTCTAAATCTTTTAGACCTTGAAAGGCCAATATATTGGTCCTGAAGACCAAGGCAAAAAATGACTCGCCGATATTTCGGCCGTCCATGGTCCTCTAATAGAACGGCTCCGATTGGTTTGTTGATGATTTTGCTAAGTCAGGGTCCAAAGGGTTAACTCCAGATATGATAATGTTTTGTGCTTGGGACATGACCATTGTGGACCATATTTTTCGGGTGCCTGATTTATTACACCCTAGATTGTTTGTAAGTGGCGTAGCAAACGTGGGCGGGAGGGGCGGTCCGCCTTGGACGACACGTGCGAGGGGGTCAGCATTTTGAGCGGGTAAAAATAGAAAAAAGGACTATTTAATTTAACAATCTTCAGTTTTTTGTTTTGAAAAGTCTTTGATTTTCTTTGACGACGACAGTATATGTACGTGTATTGTAATAAGATGGAAGCCTAGGACTAATAACAGCAGTCTAAAATTAGTCTTAATTGTGATTCACGAACTTTTTAGAATTTTAAAGGTTAACGGATTATCAACGGCTTGTGTGGAAAGTTTTATGACCACCCCGGGCAGCAAAATGGTTACTACGCCACTGTGTGTGTACCACCATACAAAGCATATTGGATTTACCACTGCTTTATAGACGATATGGGTGGTTTTCCAGGCTGAGTCCACAAATTCTGTGATCATTTCTCTTCTGGACTCTTACTGCTAGGTGATTCGATTGGGTAGTATGCAGAAGTGATGTTGTAGTAAGCTCAAGACGTTGTAGTAAACTTACAAATTAATTTACATAATTACAAATTACAAAAATGAACTTAAAGTTATACTCTGGTTCTAACTAAACTTTTGTTCTCCGGGAAACTGAATAAAGAGTATTTAGTCCACTTATTAGCCGAGGAAAAAAAGAAAATAGTTTCCTCTTTCCAAATTCCCAAAGCCCATATTCAAAATCACTAGGCACCGGGTGTCTTTTAAATTACAGGCCAGTAGGACTAAAAAGTAATTCCATACAGATATCCACATATATTTGTCGACACTAGTTATCAAATGCTATTGTGATATTTCTGGTATATTACACATTGTTGTATAATCTATTTCCTCCGCTTTTGTAAGCCACAAAAAATAAACTTTAGCTTAGGGTAGTTTAGTAAAAAAAGAAATTCAAAACTTTGACAAAAGATATTCTTCCTACTTTTTTAGTGGTAAAAAAACAAAATGTAAACATTTAGTAAGAACACGTATAGGTTTCATGTAGATTATCGTAAAAACGGTAATTATCAGACGAAATGCGTAATGAATTTTGACAGAAAAATGACAAGACATTACACCACTAACACCGGAAAAATGATGAAAAAAAAAACAAGGAAGTGATTTTTCGAATATTTTTCAAAATGCTCTTTTTCATTTTTTTTTATTATTATTCTTACAGCCTATCCATTCTTTGTGAGAAAATAGTTTATTTTTCGTCTTCTATCTAAAATCTTTTAAATAAAAAAAAATTAAAACCATTTTAAAATAACGATGACAGTTCTTTTTTTGCATTTTCTTCAACTATGTTCTTCTTGAGCTTAGATTAATTTTAGCTTTTCTTATCGATTGATATTGGTTTCGATTTAAACATAGTTTTAAATTTTAAAAAAATCCAAAGTAATCCATAAAATATCTAGAGGTATATTTATTTATTCTAATCATTAAAATATCTAGAGGTATATTTATTTATACTAATCATAAAAATATCTAGAGTTTATCGTTATTTTTTTCTTTGTCTTCATGTAGAAAGTATAAACTTAGTGTACCGTTGTGGCCATATTACCTTATGGACAAAATGATCAGAGCATGAGATTCAAATTTGGAAGGGCTTTACTTACTTACGAAAGATGGACTGCCCTTCCAAATCCAGTGAGAGGTGGCCTTTTCATCCCTCTGGTCCTCGGCTGGTGAGTGGCTGGTGGAGCATAGTCACCATGGCAAAGACACAGGGGTATTATTTTTTATAAAACTTTATTCATGGTGGTCTTGTTTTCTCGAGCCTGTCCTCCACTGCCAAAACAAAACTATCCCATAATCCTCCTTACCTACCCCGGGAATACCCAGCACGGTGGGTGACAATATTATTTGACCAGTAGGTTGAATAATATTGTTACACTAGTTTCGTATATTTTATGAGATGTCGGTAAGGCTTGGCCTTAAATAAACTATCAGCGGTTTGTCTCTTTTAACACGCTTCTTTGCATTTGCACGCGATGCCATACCAACTTGAATTTCTAATTAAATGAGGAAAATGCCTTAACCTCAGTTTTATCTATGGAACCGTTTTCTTTTTTTTTTAATGGATATAATATACTCTCGCCTCGAACACTGATTCTCCTAAGAAATTCCTGTGGTTTTTCAGGAGCATTCAGTTCTTTGAGAATATTGTTCGAAGTTTCCTTTAGCGTTGGGGCTTTTCTGTATTTTAGTACGATTATTTCAGTCCATAATGCAAATGATTCGACTAGTCATAAGAATATCGGTATATATCATTTGTTTTCTGAGAATCATCCCAAAAGTAATGCCACCTATATTTTAAAGTTACTTTATCTTAACGGATCAGCCTTTTTAGATATTAGCCGAATTCAAATACCTTGATATTAATCACTTTTTTGATACTATGACCATACTTATTAAGCGTATTTCCAATTTTGTGTGTATCATATATACTCTTTTATATCATATGTATATGTATGTATATACTAAAGTTTATACTAAGCCCTAAAACATCCTAAATTTTTCAATAATCCATACGCGTAAGTAGCATCGTAAAATCTGATGCATTTTAAAAAGCTAGTGTCTCGGTGTACTAAATTAAATTAAAATTTAAATTATCTGGCATAGTGGGACAAAGTAAAAAGAATCAGAAAAAATAATCAATAATTAATTAATTAGAAGTTAAATAGTTAATTAGAAATCAATGAAATGAAGAAGGAAAAAAATAATAGAAATATATTTTTTTAAATAATAATAAATGAAGTACAGCCTTTTGGTATGAGAAGTATTATTTTAAAAAATGAGCAATTTCAAGTTACCTTAACTTTTCATCAGATGATGTCCTGTGTGTGTGTATATACTAGTTATTTTTTTTTTTTGTTTTTTGTAAAGATCTAAAATGTGAATTAAAGTACACAAAAACATAAATTTTAATAGGATTAGATTTAGATTAGATGTATTAGATATTTTGTGAATATTAAGCTGGTTTTTGCAAAAGCTATGGATAATGCATAGCTATCTACATTTATTTCAAGGATCATTCTGCCTTGTTAAATCTACTTATTTCCAATTCTGAAATGACTCTTAAGACCTGCAATAGATTTACAAATCTTAAATCAGATATTTGAATATAACTACAATCTCAGTAGTTTATTAGTGTGTGTGTGTTTGTGAAACAAAAATATCTAAAAAAACACCAAAATATTCTCAGGCTTTATTCTTCATTTTTTTCCTTTTATTCATGTGTGTGTTGCCAATTCATTAATAGTGTATGTATAAGTAGTTCATGTATGCATGTTTTTTCTATATTTTTATTGCTTTATGCAATTATGGTTTCTTATGAATGTATTGGCTCCAGTTACCTCCCCTTTATGTGTGTATCCCAATATGTATAACTTTGTGGTAATATTTACATTTCATTATCTAACTCCTGCTGCAGACATTTTTTTTACCTAACCTCATTAAACGTCTCAGAACTCTCAACAGTTTTTGAGGATATGCGTATTGGTTTTTGGTTTCAAGTTCACATAAAGGATTTTTTTCTATTAGTTGTAATGACTTTGTTTCTGTCTTATCTGCTTATCGTTCATGTGCATACCAATATGGCCTTGGATCCAACAGAAGATTATGTCTTCTCTGTTAGAATATGTTTAATGAAATGTAATAGTCCAAAGATGCTGGTATCTTGGTTGAAATAAATGTATAACTGTTTAATGGTGGTTTTTACGGTCTTTTCTTTCATTATATATTTATGAGTGACTCTTCATGTGTAAAAGGTGGGTGAGAATAATGATAAAGATAGTGCTCAATACAAAGTAGAGTGATTATAAATCAATTTGATATATATATGTGTGTGTGTGTATTATCTCTCTCCCTCTCTCATATATAATGTGTGTGTGATCTTTTTAACTTAAAAATAGCAAGTGACCCTATGTACTGCTTGCACATTGTCAGGTTATCAGTAACTAGGCTGGTCCCTCCCACCGCCACTAGACTTGCTTGAATAAAAAATTGGCTAGTTTCCCAGCAGGATAAAAACAAAACCTTCAACAAGCAAATAAATGTTATGATCAATATGTATGTATATGGTACATATATATGTTGAATCAGTATTTATGGTATATGATATATAGTTGGTCGAGCACCAAACCAAGTTTGGCACAGGGCCAGTTCTAAGTGCCCATTACATTCCCCAACTTTTTCTAATCAGTGTTGCTCTTCACTTAGATGAGTTACTTTCATTGAGTTGACGGGTCTCATCACCCAGTTTTCTGAAATCCGTGTCATCCTTACACTTAGATGAGTTACTCTCCTGAGTTAACGAGCCTCATCTGCCCAAGGCAGCTGAAAGTTGATGTATTTATGTGGTATATGATGGCAACTATAACTTAGTAAAGGCTCCAATCTGAAATGATGGCCAGTTATTTTACTTTATTTATCAATGGGTATTAATCATGAAAACTTAAAAGTGGCAGTTCTGTTGCATAGGCTTTTTTTCATTATAATCCAAGAATATAAGTAATATGATAAGATGAATTTTCATTACCACCATATATCTATAGGCAGGGGTCTATGTTGAGAGTGAAACACTTGCATTTGCTAGTGATTTTTCCAAGTGGTAACTAAAAATAATTAAACACTTATCTTTTGGCATCTGTTTTTTCACCAACTATCTTCCAAATACTGAATGAAAACTGTCTTTTCAACCTTTATTTTGTTTTTTATTCATTAAATGGGCAAAGTCAAATTATTTAAACAAAAGGTTTAATAGAATAGAAAATGGAACGATATACTTTCTATTTTTTTTAACAAGGCCATTTAAAACAAGTCTAAAGAAATTCAACAAATTTTTATGCAGAATAAAAAGTAGTTCAAAGTGAAATGGATTATACTTTCTTAAACTGTAACTAAGTTTTGAATTATTGGTTTATTCTTAAGATTAGACTGAAATAACATTTCATATGTTTGTCTAGTAACTTTTCTATTTGGGTAGTAAATTAAAATATTTAGTTTTCAAAAGTCAACTAAAGGTAAATTTGTTTGTAGAGCCCTGATAGGGTTGAGTATGTTTTAGAATAATGTCCTAGAAATTGGTTATGTATTCTGTTGTCTTTATTGACATCTTTGTTTGGTCAACTGCTCCATTTTCAGTTGTTTTTATGAATTTGGTTGAAATTCCATATCTGCATTCTAGACATCAAGCTATATACAGGGTGTCCAAAAAGTTACCATGTACCATGGTTATATAGGAATCTAAACAAACTAATAAACATTAAATTTTATTATAAAACATTTAGACAATACAATTCTTCCCAATAAAGAGGTTTTTATTTACAGTATCATAGCTTATCTAAAAGGAAATGCTGGAAATGATGTCTTCCATTGGCATTAAGACATTATTTTCAACTACAAAGCAACTTTTCATACACCCTATAGATAGATATTTAAAAAAAAAAATTTTCATGACTTTTTTTGAAATTTAACATAAATTCACTTGGCACAAATTTATCAGAAATGTAATTTTTTTTAAACTCAGTTTTAAACACCTCCTTTTTTTCAAATGGACATAAAGAGTTCATTTCTTCGTGCAAATAAAATTGTATTCTTAGAAACATTATAAAAATGTTTAATTTGTAAAAACGGTTAACCAATCATTGTGTTGAGATGACAGGACTTAAAAGATATTGCAAAAATAATTGATTTATCCATTTATTTTGATAAACAACAATAAATAATATCCATACAACTAGACATTTATTTTTTGCTGTTTTATAAAGGTGTATGCAAATTAGACATCCTATGAATGTTTTGCCCTTTGCTTGTACTGCCTATAGCATATTAAAAGCAAATTAGTTGTATTAGTGATTTAGCCTGACCTAAGCAATTTTGTTGGCATCATACGAACAAGAAATGGAAAAAAGTCTCTTTCCTAAGAAAAAACTAGTTCATGCAATCAGGTTTAAAAAAACAAATATGAACAAAAAAAACTGGTTTTGATAATTGGTGAGGAATACCTAAACTAGTTTTCTAAAAAAAAAAAAAAAAAAATTTATTGAGCTAAAATCATGAAAACATTTCTAATTAGAGACACACACACACACACACACACACACATATATATATATATAGAGAGAGAGATAGAGATAGAGAGAGAGAATGTAAAAGAAAAAAACAAAACAACTTTGGAATTTATATTAAAAATGTAGTTAATAAAGTCTGTATGTTATGTTGAATATTTTATTTCATGTCACTTTGGTCGCAAGTTAAACCATGAAATGAAAATTTATGAATAACCAACTTTTAATTAACAATAATAATAATAATAATAATAATAAATTATTGTTGTTGTGAAAAAAGAAAACCAGCTGAAAGATAATATAAGCCGTTGATTTTATTATAAGCAAGAAGTACCAACTGTTTTTTTGTTTTTTTAACTTTTATACTTATAAACCTGTAACTTCCTTCTCTACTACTCTAGTCATATTGTCCTTTTCTTAAGATAAAACTGAAAATCAATGGTTTAGAGTTATCAACAGTCATTCAGAACCCTTTATTTGTGTAATAATTCAAAAATTGCCCTTTAAAAAAAAAATGATAATTATTTTTTTTTAAAATATAACAGTTGTCTGAATTCATGAGATTAGTTTTGATTGTCTTCAGCATTCGGATTACTCAGATTTCAAGACATTTAGGTTCACAGTTCTGAGAAGGCTCCAAAGTTTGAATAATGCCTGACAAAGACCATAACGCAGATTGGCTGAAACGCTATAAATGTTACTATAGAAATGAGAATGGATGTCTGCATAATGATAAATATCATGGTAAGAAAAGATACAATTTTTATTTGTAAGCTAATTAGAATATAACTCTTTAAAGAAATCATATGCAACTCTTAAAAAAAAAAAAACATGGACTTCCCTTGACTTTTTCAATTCATTTTTTAGTTTGTGCCAATTGAATTTATAATTTGAATATAAATGTTTGTGTTTATTTTCATTCATTTTGATGTTTGTAAATGAAATGGAATAGAGCTGTGACAATATGCTTTTATTAAAGAATATTCTTGTCGCAGACTTGGCTATTTTGCAATTTTACCATTTCTTAAATTCTGTTATTAGTAATAACTATGGAATTAAAAGAAATGGTAACATTGCAAAATAGTCAAGTAACAACTATAATAATATTATAATAACGGTGCATGCAATTCAAGATTGAATGTGAATTGACGCCCAAACAATGCCCGATATCCCTGCTTATATTATTATATTTCTTCATTGACTTTTACTGAATTACTTGTGGCTTGTTTTTTTAATTGGTTTTTAATTGTTTTAATATTTTTTTGCAAGTATTTCATACTAGCCAAACAAATGGACATAAGCTGAACGGACAAGATGCCGAAAACAATTATTATTTTCAGTACTTTTATTAAAAAGAAAATAGTGAAAGCAATTTGGGAAAGTTTTAACTATCCAAGAGAAAAAAAAAACAACAAAAAACATAAGAACTTATATGAACTAGTCTTCAGGCTATTTTCATGTAAGATTTATGTATTATTTACATTCATATTTTGAAAGTAGATTTTCAGAAGTGTCTCGTTACACATACCTTCTGTTTATTAGAAAGTAAAAAAAGTGAAATATAGTTATTATTTATCCTATTTAATGTCTAATACATCCGGTATCTTGTCAGCATGTTGAGCTTCCTATTAGATTTCTTGTTTCTTTGGCATGTTATCCTTTTTGCTAGCTTTCAGGGTATTTGCTATTATATCCTAGACCCATTTCATATGCTTATTTGCTGGTAACTATTAGGTTTTGTTTTTTTAACAGCAATTTAATATAATTTAACTTGCTTAATAACATGCGCATCCTCCTCTCACATGTGAAAATGCTGTTTTTTTTTTTTCCTATTTATGTCTTATTTCTTTTATTTTATTTTTTTAAAGCTTTTTTTAAAGCCCTATTAATAATTTTTGTGACCAACACTTTTTCAAACTGTGGTTTATGTGATGATTTTTTTTTAAATTTTTACAGAAAATTAACAATTGTAAAAATGCTCTAGAAAAATATTTAATGCTTAAAAAAGAAAAAAAAAATGGAAGCCCCTTTTCACAAGGGCCATTCTATAGAATTATTTGTGTGTGGAATTTAATTACTTTTCATTTTAATTTAATATATTTAGGTAGAATGCCATTATCTAGACAAGTGTTGTTAACAACACTTGTTTAAATAATGACATTCTACCTAAAGAATTTTTATCTTTCTTTTTGATATTTTCTTTTCAATTTTAATTAAGTATACTTAGGTAGAATGTCATTATTTAAACAAGTGTTGTTAAAAAAAAAATTGTATCTTTCTTTTTAATATTTTCTTTTCAATTTTAATTTAGAATATTTAGGTAGAATGTCATTGTTCAAACTAGAGCTGTTAATAATTTTTATCTTTCTTTTTAATATTTTCTTTTCAATTTTTTTCTTGTGTTCTGACAAGATTTTTAAAAATTTTTATTGAACCATTTATGTGCAAAATGGTAATATGAAATATAAATGCAATCAATCAAATACCTTCTTTTTTTTTTTAGTTTTTATTCATTTGTTGTCATTGGTAGATTTTTGTGATTAGTTGTCTTACTGTTCCCAACATTGTATGCCAACAATGTCAATAAGAAAAGATTAGGGCCAACCTGGTAGGTGATGGAATCTTCTTTCAGATTTAGAATCCCTTCACAATCTGTTAGTCACTGATCAAACTTTTTTTTTTTTTTTTTTTTAATGATTCTATTGAAAAAGAACAATAAAAAATAATATTAAAAAAATGTGAATTTCCGAAAATTAATTATTATTATGGATAATATTAGACTGCCCGTGACTCATTTGGTCTTTAAGAATAGGTCAGTGTTATAAAGTAGGTTTATAGATTGGTCGGTTGCTAAAAAAGATTATAAATGATACATGAGAATCAATATAAAGCAAAGCGCTTTTGTTGATGATATCTCTTGTACACCTTCCCTGGTATATATAAAGCTTGACTTTATCACAGTGACGTTTAGCTGTTTAGCACAATATTTATATGTTGACCATTCTGGTCTGCTGGAATACTGGCTTCTCTAAGTAAATAAAAAAAAATTCTGGTCAATTTAGTCTCCAACACCAACTGTCTGAGACAGCTGAAAGTGAATGTAAGTAATGGTTTTGACTGGGATTTGAACTTGTGTAATATGATTCCATAATCCAAGCTTTTACCACTGCTTCATCCTCACTACCTAAATGCTGTAAATTTTTACAAAGCCAAGACTCTCAAAGAAATCTATCCTTGTGCCAAACCTTGATTCTGTGGTTGATCAGGTAAATACGTGTATGATTCCGAAGTACAAGCACTACTAGCTGCTGGAACTCCCTGCCCAACTTTGATCTAGCAGCAAGCAGAGTGATGTGCTAAGTCAAGTTCATTAAGCTCAAAGCGATGATAAGATGATTTACACATTTGAAACGGTCAAACATGAATCTTTTGGCTTTCAATTAAAACTAAATTTTGAAGGAAAAAAAAAGTTGAACAATCTGTTGGCTTCAGAAGGAAAAGAGAAACAAGCCCCTAAAACCATAGATATGAGGACTATGAGAAGAAATCACCTGCTAGCTGTTTTTAGAATTCATAATCAGTAGAAGAAAAGACACTTTTTGACAGGCTTCTTTTTCTTCTTCTGAGTGTCATTTTTGTATGGGAAACACAACGAGTTTTGTGCATGGTTTATTTATTTTAAATGGAATATTTAAAAGTACTATTCTGTTTTTAACATGTGACTAGAAAAAGCTGATACAGATGTTACGGTTTTTTTTTTGGAGGGGGTGCAGCAGGGGGGGTATTTTAAGAATATTTTGTTTGTTTTTTTCTTTCTTTTTAAGTTTTTTTTTTTTTTTTTTGAATTAATACAGTATAAAGATATGCCAATCCCATAATTCTGTATATAGTTAACATGAATACTTTTAAAACCAACCTGGGTCAGAAGATATTATTAACCCAAATTTAGCACAGAACTGCAGGGGAAGTCCACTTGCGCCAGTGGATAGGCAGTCGAGCTCCGGAATCGTAGTATGCGTCGTTCGAATCTGTCATTACATTTGCATTCATATTTGGACTAATACCCTTGGGAAAGGTATGAATCCTCACATTCCCTCCAGTTATGGGTTAAATAGTGAATATTGGGTTATTTAAAAAAAACTAAGTGTAGACACAAAATAACGTTTCTCAAAAAATGATTGTTCTCGGCATTAAATGGCCTAAATTGGTTGATATGCCATAAAACACAAACAAACAGAACTGCCATTTGACAAAAAACTTTTTTTTTTCTTATGTGCTCTATGGAACATTGCTCCAGCATTTTAACTAGCCACCAGTAAACCGCAGGTTTCCCCTTTCGGAATTTTTCTCTACTATAAACACACTAGTTGCATTTGGCTGTGTTTTCTAATCCTTGTTTTACTTCACCTAGACGAGTTGCTCTCTGCAATTAACAAAACTCTTTTGTCTGAAGCAACCAAAAGTGGACATGATGGTTCGACTGCGATTTGAACTTGTGTATCCAAAAGCCCAAACAGATTGGACCTTTCAACTTGAGAGTAATTCATTTTTTGAGAAACGTTATTTTTTATCCACACTTAGTTTTTTGAATAACACAATAGACACTGTTTAACCCGTAGCTGAAGGGAAAGTGGGTATTCATACCTTTGCCAAGTGTGTTAGTCTGAATATGAACGCAAACAGAACGACTGGGATACAAACTTGCATACAACGATTTCGAAGTTCAACTGGCTCTGTGTATGTATACACGTGTATATATATTATTCAACCACGGTAGTGGTTGAATATATGCTTAAGTCCGACATTTGAATGAATCGAGACACATTCAAAGCCCCACCA
>JAYKTE010187423.1:0-12575 GCA_036873565.1 Xipholeptos notoides | reverse complement strand
AAACAGCAAAGGGAATGTCAACCAAATATTAGTTATTAAATTTGTGTCCATTAATTTTTGGTTTTGTTCAATAAATTTTATGTTTATCAAAATAAACAATTTCTATAGGTGTCTATTCTTTTCTGTCATGTCTGTGTATATATGTGCTTGTGCGTGTGTGTGATGGGGTGAGTGTATACATCTTTGGTGAAATGAAAGTCTGAATAATAATTTTCACAAGGGTGTCCCTGTATTTGAATAGTATATTCGTTATTTAGGAATGTATTTGCAATAGCATCGACTTAAAATGTTTTCGTTATCATTCGAAACAAATTGCAGCATTTATCTATATATTTAAATAAAATCAAATTTAAGAAGATTTACAAAAGCTATGAATAGATTACGCAAAATTGAACCAAATGAAAGAAAATTCCCATTTCTAAAAGCTTAAAAACATTTTTCAAAAACTGGAAATCTTGCTAATCTACAATTGATAAAGGTTTGACATATAATATATATAATCAACACGTAGACTAGGAAATAGCTCTGAGAATTATATATATTTGCAATCTTAATTTTGCATCCATATAATTGTATATATCGAGAGCTTGCTAGCGAGTTACTCGTATCCTATTAAGAGAAAATGAAAGAGAGAGAGAGAGGCGAAAGGAGAACAATTGTGACACAGAGAAAAATACAGTAAACGCTAAGAGAGCTAAAAAAAATTACAAATTGTATCTTTGCTCCCTTTATTTCCAAATGTGTATTCTTAAAAAATTGATAAGTGATTTCATTCCCAGAGCAATACAATTTGTAGCATAAAATACTGGCCCAAAGATTCCCGGAGATTGTGAATAAGTGCCCCACTCCTATTGGATCACTATTCTCTGGCTCTTGTGTAATCTTAGCCTCTCTATTCAATTAATAGAAATTATAGAACATTTTAGGAAAAATTGTATTTTTAGAATGAATCTTACAAATTTCTGCTTCCTTGGTCGTGCAAAATTATCAGAAAAGGAACCACTGCATAAACAGAAAAAAAGACGTATATGACGCATTGGTACCAACTATAAGAAGAAAATAACAAATTCTCACCGGTTACATGTTGGTAGTCAAAATATATGGGGAATAAAAGACCACAAATTTAAAAAAAGAAAAAAATATTTGTTGAACAATTATCAAATCAGTTACAAAATACCTTTTGAACATTTGTTAACTATATATCATTTAATGAGTCATTGTTTTTTTTTAATCGAAAAAAGAGGGCTAGATATGTTGTGCATGGAATTGTCGGATTATTTTTCCTTATCTCTATTATTGTTATATTCACAATGTTTCGGAAGATGAATTCATAGAGCTTCCTCAGTTGATGGAACTTGGGAACATTTGCTAAGTCTTTTCCTCTGGACATGTATTCTTACAGTAAGAGTTAGAATTTAGGAAATATTTTCTTGGATGAGATTGAAACCTTCACTTTCACGTAAAGTTCACTCAAAATTGTAGCACCTTTATCAATTGCATTATAAGTATATTACCTGATCATAGCATAAAAAGGAGTCTACCTACGTAAGTTAAATAAAGAGATATGTTCGAAGTTCTGTGAAAGCTCCCGATTATTATATGAATAAGGCGAGCAAAGCTTTCATTAGGTGAAATATTGTGAAGATAGGAATCATAACAGTCTGAAAATTCGATACGAAAATTAAGAACAAATCAAGAACAAACAATAATTTGCGGGGGGGAAACAATCTTTCAAGAAAAAAATTGTTAATTACATCCATCAAAGACATCGCTTGGCTTCAGTTTGTGTCCAATGAGGTGTCTAGGGCCGTATACGCCAGCAATTCGTTGAATAATGCCATTCGCGCCATCACAGTTATAATCTCCGCATCCTCGACTAACAGTCTAACGAAAAAAATTCATATGGTGTTTGGATTATCTTATCCTCAGGTTTTGCTTGAATCATGCATTAACTTTGGAATTCATATTTGAATATATCATATATTAGTTTCATTATGACTTTCTATACAATGTTTTTTGGAAATGTTTAGCGTTTTGCATTTGAAATCTTCCATGGATCTTTTTTTGCTTTGTCTGTTCGTATCTTATATCTTACTGTTAGTTGTACAATTAGATTTTTGATAAATACCATCAAGAAAATTATTATACACGATTGAAGACAAAAAATGGGAATACTTGATGTTTTATTACGTTTCTTAAATATATTTACTATTCTTAAAAATATTTCATACCATAATTCATTTTAATATATATCTTTCGGAAGAACAATATTATTTTTCTAAATTATTTTATTGGCAGGTCGTGTTGTAACCGAAAAACATTCAATTGCGATTAAAATGGTGGGCGCAATATTTTGAGCAAATTGTATATAAAATTATTAAAAAATGTCCTTCAAATTTCCCAATCGAAATTTGGTTGCATAAATTGATTCGTTATTTCAATATTAATGCACGAATTGAATGTCTAAATTTTTGAAGTCTTCGTTCCAAAACTGAAAAATTACAATTCAGCATTTTTATTGCAACAATATTCAATGCAATTAATGGCGGTTTTATTAAATTATCACAAATGCACGTGAAGTAAAAATAATAAAAAGATTATCGTAAATATTACTATGATAATTATTTCGAATCTAATGTGGATTCTTAAAGAATTAAGGGAAATAATACAGGTATATGAAATAAATTTTGAAATATTTAGTAGAATAAAGAAGAAAGATTAAATAGAAAGGTAAATATAGTCTTGGAATTTTATAAGGAAAATGAAATGGGGGATACGTCAATGTAGCAGAATAAAGAAACGATAAAAAGAGGGGAAATAATATGAATTTAAAGTAAGGGAAATATAAGAGTAAGGATAAAAACAAAAGACAGAGGTTAGACATAAGAATTGTTGAAAAAAAAGGAAGTGAAATCTAATAAAACGAAAATAGACTAACAAAATTTCAAGAAAAAGAATAACAAAATAAGAGGAAAACGAAATGGATGAATGGACAACAAGAAGAATGAAACGAGATAAAAGAAAACGAAGAACAATGCTGGTGAGTGACATTGGGAAGAAGAAAAGATATATGAAAGGAAAACGATAAAATGGAGGCAAGAAATTCTAAAAAGACAAGACGTGGAAAAGGAGAAAGAAAAAATTAAGTCAGGTAATATACCTGGGGCTATCTGATAAAAACAGTAGAATTATTTGGGAGAAGATATCTTATGAATGACAGCGATTGTGATTGCTAGAAGCAAAGCGAGCCCTAACCTGTCCTCGAGACATTGCTTTTCTGCATTCTGTCTCTCATCTATCAATGATTATGTTTTTTTAGGGATGGGGGACGGACGGATAGATAGGGCTGATTATATTATATTCTCAGAGTGTCTTTTTTTCTTCAACGATTCATTGCCTTGTAACATTTCATCGTATCTCATTTGACTTGTCATCTTGCTGCCAGGTTCATTATCAATGTTTTGTTAGATTTTTTTTCGGAGGGAAAATAGTTCTAATGACCTTTCATTTCTCATTTATTTTTTTACCTTATTTTATTCGCTAATTTCTTAAACCTGTGCCATTTACTTCACAGTTCTTCATGATGCGCAGTTGTCAGCGATTAATTACACGGATAACGTTTTTCGAGGATATATGAATTATTGCCGTAAAACATATCTTTTTTTAAAGCCTACACTAACGCCAGGATAAAAATAATCAAACCAATATCAATACTGCCACTGACCATAATAGTATTATCCCCAAGTACAGATGCTGCACATTGGTTAGAATTCAATAATAATACAAGCTTTAATAAATCTATAACTGATGGTAGTAAATATGAATATAAAAATCTGAATTTCAATTAGTCACTTTTGGTCACAAAGCAGGTCATATTTTCATCATTCAATTTTCGTATTAAGATTGTGTTGTGGGGACCACCCCTCACAATGAACTGTTCCGGACACGCATGTGCACAAACCGGAAGCCAACGATTGAGTAGTCAGAATTCCTGTTTAGCAACAGTCAGACGTGCGCGGATTTGCCAAACCATTGTATCAGATGATTACACTATAATACCTAATTCACGTCTTTGTTATCTTTCCCAATCCTACTAATTTCTCGTCCACAACTGATTGAAATATCAAATTAATTAAATGCAACCAAATTTCGCTTGAGAAAAGTGTTATAGCTTTGGTAAGGGTCTCATACCACATCAGAACACTGGTATAGAAGTAAAGCATATATATTTAAAAGAACATACAAAAATGAGCTTCTTTATGTAACACCCAAAATGCAATCTTTACTTTACGGATCTAGACTATTCCCACTGCTGCATACTCTTCCGCTATTTATGGACACAGATGAAATGATTGGTAAGTAATTCAACCACAACACACCCCTCGTTACTCCTGCAGGTTAATCAATATGTCTTTCTACATGCCATAAGTGGGTCTGTAATTTTTTTCTACCCCAATGTCGTGATTCTGTGGTGGCTTGGAGAAGTTCAATATCAAATGTGTCTTTGACGGTATCAATTCCATATACTTCCTCTTGCGGCTTATTAACCTCATTCACTGTAGTATGTTTCCATATTTGATTGACAAGTTTTATGTTTGAATTTCGGGCATTTTATAATGTATATAAAATAGCCGTTTTTCTGAGTTATCTTACCCAGTTCTCAGAAGAAAACATTGCTTCTGAATTGCTTGAAGTACACTTTTTCTTCAAGGTTGAATCTTTTGAATGCTACAGTATAGGTTCTGCTTTGTATGGTCTTACTTTGTAACATTTTTTCAAATGATGATCTATTTTTCTGGCCAATCATAGTTTCTGATAGAGATTGAGCTTCCTGAATGTTAGGGTTTGCGTGATCCTATAGGTCTTAAGAAATTGTTGTAGTGAATTTTCCGTAGGCACGCCATAGGCTCTCTTTAATGTCCTTTTAAGCGTGCCCACTAAGCATTCGAATTACGCAATTTCTAGGGTTAGGAGCCGTAAGTATTTTATTATAATTAAGTTTATGCGTCTGTTCGTCTGTCTGTCAGTGTCTGTTAGGTATGCGTGTGCGTCCGTGTGCGTCCGTGTGTGTCTGTGTTGGAAAAGTAATTGTCACAAAATATTTGATTTAAATCGAGAGATTTCCCGATGAAAAAAGATGTAAATTAAATAAATATATTACTTAAAAAAGATAATATTGTTGGTTCTGGAAATACAAACTTATTTTGATTCTATCTTGGCAATATTTCTTTTTACGTGCAGCAATTCACAAATATTAAGTTTGAAATAAATAACAGTATCATCGTTTTATATCGAGTAAAATATATGAAACTAATAAGCAAATTAGATATTCATAATCAGGTTAGGCCACAAACAACGAATGAGTCATTTGCCATAACAACAAAATTATGACTCATAGATTGCGCTTGAACAACCTATAAATATCATAAATGCAGCCTAAATTCCTTCACTGGTGTATTATAATTTTAAGACAATTTACAATTGTTTTTATTTTCGCTTTGTTAATTTGACAAAATTTAATTGATGCAATATCAAGCTAAAATGCGGATTGTTAGTGATAGAGCGTGCATGTATAAAGCCTTTTAGAATGTTTTCTATAAATGAAATATATCTAATCACTTTTTAATATATAAATATATATATATATATATTGCACATTTTTTAAACAAATTTGGCTAAATAAGGGGATATATTATAAAATACTGGTCTTTCTTTAATTTCCTGGGAATTTAGAATAATACAAGCTCCTAATTTTTTTCGAATAATATGCTTTGACTATTAGTATAGAATCTTTAAAACTAAAATCATGATTAGTTTCTAGGATATGTTTTGTAAAAGCATTATTTAGAACACTATATTTTAAGATGTTTTTTATGTTAGTAAATTCTTATTTTTGAAAGATCTTGATGTCTTACCGACGTATTTTTTAAAGACAATCTTTGTATTCAATGTTGTATACACCAGATTCAGATTGGTTCTGTTGCTGTTTTATTAATTATATTTTTTTGATAATTACAGAGAAAATTGTAACTGTTTTTATACCTAATTTATTAAGATTATTTTCAATATTTGAGGTAGTAGAATTGTTTGGTAAAACAATATATTTATTGACTTAATTTTTATTATACTTTACAGTATGCTTAAAAATGGTTATATAAAAAAATGTGTTCTAAATAATGCTCTTACAAAACATACAAATCGTGGTTAATTTCTATTAACCATGGTTTTAATTTTAAGGATTCTAGACTAATAATCAAAGTTCATAATAAAAAAATTAGAAAAATTTCAATTAATGTTACATTTTAATAATAAAAAAATTGAATTTTCAGAACAAAAAGTATATTTTTACAAATGCAAAATTATTAAATTCTCTAAAAATAAAAATTGTTTTCAATTAATTATGGAAGAGGTTTTATATAGGTTTTACTAAAATATATTCAGTACACAACGAGTAAAATTGAGATAAAAATCCAAAACATTAAAAAAACAAGGGTAATTTAAGAGACAGAGAATATACGATTTTGCAAGCGAAATCACCAAGCAAGTTTTAGTTAGATATAGGCTGCATAAAATTATAGTTGCATATATAGGCAGTATATATTTCTAAAAGAAGATAGAAGAGATTAATTAAAGAATGAAAGTCACGTGTGTTTTGTATGATTGAGGAAATGAAACGGACTATTGAAATCATCTACGAATAAAATCTTGGCGACATACATTTCATGCCTTATGTAATGGAAGCACGGTTCGAGCGGCGTAGGAGAAGAGGAATAGCCGTTGGTGATGACATATGCTTGGATTCTATCTTTTTTTATATTGATAGATAATGTAATATAATGCCGTTAAATATGAAATATATGCCATTGTTAATAACGAAGAAGAAAATTGCAAAGCAAATGTAATAAAGATGCGACATGATTTTGACGTGACTTGAACTTTGTAGACGACTTATAACTTACGTATTGATAATGGAATACGTAGGCGACAGCTGTTTAGTTAATGAACTAAAAACACCTATTTTTTAGCTATTAAAAAATATATCAATATGCGTTTCTATTATTCAGTATTTTGTCTCTATTTCTGAATTCTAATACCGTAGTTCATTAATTCCGAAGGACTTATTATTTACAAAGAGGAATGATACAGCGCCACAAGATATACAAGCATTTTAGCATTTATTATTATTATTATTATTATTATTATTATTATTATTATTATTATCATCATTATTATTATCGTTAATAGTAGTAGTTCTTGTTGTTGCAGTGGTTGATGATGATAATTTTTTGTTCTAGTAAAAGCAGTAGTACTAGAATATTGAAAATACGAAGTAGATGATGATCATCATCACGATAATGTTGGTGTAGTGATTTTGGTGGAGGTAGTGTTAGTAATATGGGTGGTAAGGATTGCAATGCTTGTATTCATGGGGGTTATGATAACGGTTGAGATGATGATAATTTTGATAATGTAGATGATTATAATGTTGATGATGGTTGTGGTGGTGGTGGTGGTGATGATAGTTATGATAATGAGGAAGAAAGCAAAGACGACAATAATGATGATTTAGATAAATGAGATAGAAAGTAAAAGACACAAGCGGCATAGAAAGCTAAAGAAAAGACGAAGGGAATAATTTGATGATTATTTAGTTTAAATTTACTGGAAGCCAATCTTGAATTTCACGTTGACTAAATGACTGCCAGCTAATCGGGCTTTTATCATTGACATCTAAGAAAACATTCCGCCCAGCATTGAATGGATTTCTGAAAAGAGTTGACATGCCAAGTTGTAGTACCAGGCAGCCAATATTGGCATATGATAGCAATATTATTATCGATGCCGAACTAAATATCTGCGATGCTAATTACTGCAATTATTGTGTGTTGTCTAACAACTTATTGGCCTTGTTTCAAATTCTTCTTCATAGTTATGTTCCGCCTACCACGTTATAACGATTACAATATTGATGAGAAAAATGACGATCTTATCAAACAAAGGAGAAGTAATAGCAGAACGATCATCATCATCATCATCATCATCATCATCATCATCATCATCATCATCATCTACAGTCACCGTGGTAGGAATGACATTAACAAAAGCAGCAAGAATAATGTAGCCACTATAAAATGTTGAGAATTTCAAGGAGACTGATAATATTTCTCTGACATCAGAGAAGGATTATTGTTACCATTATTATTAAGAGTTCTCAAACCAGTCACACCCAGTGCTTGCACTCTGTTAATGACCACTGACTTTTTCTGGAGCCATAGTGACAATAAGTTTGTTCCTTCAACTCTAGTAGGCTCCACTGCATTTCACTCAAAGTCTGTATGATACCGTATCTTCTGTATTTGATTATATTTTCTCTTTCTCCATGTTTTCTCCTTGGTTTTATTTTTCATGATCAAATATTTTTCTGATTATATCAGTGCAGTGGTACTTCCCTCAGGCCATTTGCGATTATTCTTAGAGTACCACTGACAATTGGTATTACTGTAGTAGCTTCTTCTTAGTTTCTTCTTCGTAGTTTCTTCTTCGATACTTTCTTCATCTTTTTTGCTAAATCCTGGTATTTACTGATATTTTTGTTTCTTTTTTTATCATTATTATCATCATTATTATTAACATTATAATTATTATTGTATGGACTGTTCTGATCTTCATCATCATTATTATTATCATTATTATTATTATTAATAATACTATAGTTATAATCATATTACTATTATTAAACATATAATTATATCATCTTCATCATCATCATCATTATTAGTATTATAAATTTTTCTATTGTCATTATCGTCATACATATAATTATTGAGTCCCCCTTACTATTCAGCGTTGTGCGCCATTAGTGATCATTGGCTTTCACTTGAGTCAGATTAAGAACAGGTTTCTACCTGGTGTTCCACTATATTTAGTTCCATTCCAGTTAGAGACTTATGTATATCTGGATACCCTGCCGCTGTATTATCATAATTGTTATTAATATCATTACTATTGTCATTATAATCATTTTTTATGATTAACATCATTATTATTATCATCAATGTAATTATCATTATTAAAGTTATTATTAAGAGTAGTAGTAATAGCGACGCTTCTAATACTACTGGTCTTTATCATCGTTTGAGTCTTTATGGTTTATCTTTTCTGTTCATTTTATATTTGTTCTAATTTTAACCGGTATTATTATTATTATTGTTAGTAGTAGTAGTAGTAGAAGTACTACTACTACTACTACTACTCCATTTTCATATTTGGAAACTATTCTCTTTTGTTCCCTTTTCTTTTGACCTAGCCTTCTCAAATATTATTCAATTTCATTTTCACTTTCTCTTTATTTTTGTGTTTAAGCATTAATTATTGTCCTTCATTGTCTGCCATTGTTGCTGTTGATGACAGTATTAGCCCTTTTATTATTCTATCTTTTAATATTAATTCTTCGTTTTACCGTGTTTCAATCTCAATCTAATCATTATTATTGCCTTCAATTTATCTTTTTCGTGTTTTTCTTATTATTTTCATTATATTTTTTGCATTTTTATTGTAAAATGATAACAGCATTACCCATTATCACCATGAACAGCAATGAAATTATTATTACTATCCTTATTATTATTGTTGCTGTTGTTGTTAATATCATCTAATAAGCATTCTTGCACTGATCCTGATTACTGATAATCATTGCAACCAACCCGTTATCCAATGTGCATATCGTCTAGAACAAAACCCAATGGTTCCATGAAAATGCATCTATTCTCTGAAAATGATTCTGGCCTATGAAATATATGATTATAATAGAATTTTCTCAATCCTTGATTATAGCAATCGCATTATTTATCCATACAAATATGCTGGATGGAGCCTATTCTTCATGTATCTTTTTAAAGAAGGTTTTTTTAGAAATTATTCTTAAATGTCACATATTAACAGCTAAACATGTAACGTTATGAAAGTTTTTCAGTAGGACCTTATACATAGAAAAGTGGCACACGTATAAGTCCCAAGGATTGGACAACACAGAAGTAGGAGTGATATAAAGAAGCTTAATTTGCACGGATAAGAAATATGTAAAATAGGTTACTAAAAATACAGTTAAAACATTAAGCAGAAAAAATTGTCCATAGCCTACATAATAGTTCGTAAGCCTTGGTTCCTAGAGTATGGGGTTATGAGTCATTTCACATTTCATAACACAGTGGTGAAGAAAACGAGGGTGTTCCAAAAGAAATACCACCTGTCTTTTAAAGTTATTTTTTTTAAGTTGAAAAAATACGAAGACGGGAGTGGTACCATTAAAACGAGTGACCTTTTTGTGCTTTGACATTTATTTTTCTACATAGTCAACATTATTCTCAATGTAGTTTTGCCCGCTATGAAGGCGGTGGTCTATGTTCGCTTCCAAAGCCAGCTTTGTCACTCACATCTGTATCATCACTCGGAAATTGACGAACCAACCTCCTAAATGTGCTGACATCTACTGCATCGGCTTCGTAAAGGTTCAATATGCACCGCCGAATGTTGATTGGTTCAATGTCTTCAGAAGTTAATGACACTTGCTACTTCTGACGCATGTCCATGATAAAGGTTGCTTTCTCTAAGTCTCACACTGTCAATATCTGCAACAGAGAGGGTACAATTTGAGGGCACGAATGCATAATTTCACTCACCGTAACGATGTAATTTTCAATCACATCTGATCCATTTAGGTGGAATAAAAGAATAGGAGGAATTACTTTAGATTTTTACTATTTATAAAGACTTTAGTACTCGTTTGCATATTTGCATTAAATGCATTTTTTTGCTGTCACCATGGAAGTGTGCTAATCTAAACACATAGCTTTACTTAATTATCTATCATCTAAATCTTAATAGCATTTATTATCTTAGTCATCAGCTTCTGAAGGCTCATTATTAATCGTTATCGTCATTAAAATCTTGGTTGAAATACTATCATTCTTTTATCTTACATAACTGACAACTCTTTTATTTTTTTCATTTTTACAATTTAACTAATATTTGGAATGACATTTTCTCGCGCGTAATTAAATTAAAATCAGAATGGTTTTTATGGATCTCATTTATTATGTCCGTTTATTGGTATCACAATCAAGACATGATAAAGCATGTAGAATCTTCTTTAATCAACGAAAGAACACACATTTTTAACAAGTGATTCATGATAAAAATGAAATGCTATAATGCTATAATATGAACCTAAAACTTTTATAATGTATTTTTTTTTCTATTTGTTGTTTAGCTTCTAAGTCTATATAGTAGTTTAAACGGATGAAGTATTAAAAGAAACATGTTTTACATTAATCTAATGATAAATTTACATGTTGTATTTCTGTGTGATAGCTTTTTACTTAGATCTTAGGTAATCAATTATGGCAAGTTAGAAAAAAATGAAATCACGTAACCTGTGGATGGTTCAGATTATTTTCGTTTCTTTGTTTGCTTTAGAATCATATTCAGACAAATAAGCATTTGTAATAATAATGTTAATAAATATATTGGGATTGCTGTATAGATCAGTTTCATTCTTATTAAAAATCAATAATTGATTAGACGCAGAATTGAACCCTTGAATTCGTTTTTTATCGATAAATTTACTGTTTAATTTATATTTGTACCGTTAGTTTAAACCTATCAAATTATTGCTTGATCATCAAGATTAATGCATTTACATTTTCACATGAAAAAAAAAGATATTGATAATTTAGCAATGATTTCGTAGCTCTAAACTAAGTTTTAATATATTAATTGAATCCGGTACCTAAGATTGAATTTGAGGTTTCAATTCTAGGTGTATTCCACTGACCATTTCTAATAAAAATGAAACAGATCTGTATAGTATGTCCCCCAAATATTTATTAACGTTATTATTAAAAACAGTAATTTCACTTAATGATGTCGGAATATACAATTTTCAGGAATTTATTATAGCTATATAGCATGTGCGATTAAAATTGAATTATCTTGTGAGCATTTTAGAAAAAGATATTAACGGATTCTGATTATTTACTTTTTCATACGACAATTAGCCATTTCTAATTAATTCTTATGTTTATTTTCTATTATGAAATCCCATGGATTCGCTTAATAGCTATCAATACCGATATAGAATAAAAATAGGACTGAATAAACTTTGGATTTTTTATTCAACTCAGATCAAAAACTTGTAAATTTAAATCAGCCTAGAGGCCCAATATAATTAAATACATTTTTATAACTTCATCTCAACAAGAGCTGATAATATTTTCTTCAATAAAAGTTCTATTTTTTAATATAAATATAAATATATATATATATATAGGGTAACCTGGGGCAATTCCATACCATACTTTTTTCATTGTTGAATTCTGATTTTTGTGTAAGGCATATCAACTTTTGATATATATACAAAATAAATTACAGCCAGTCCGGTTATTATACCACAGACCAGGAACAAATAGAATCAAATATTAAAGTAGAAAAATTGATTTTAAAAAAAAATTGTGAACAGATGAAAATGGGGTAATTCCATACCTTCCAAACATTCAAAAATTGAGAGAGAAATAAAG
>JAYKTE010187312.1:0-12577 GCA_036873565.1 Xipholeptos notoides | reverse complement strand
ATATATATATATGTCCACATACATACACACCTATTTGTGTGCACAAATATAATATATTTGGATATAAGTATATTCATGATAATCATTTATATGTCTAAGCATATATCAATGGAAAAATCTGTTTATTCTGGTTTGTAATTTTATGGATATATGCATATATGTATTTATCTACATATGTGTGTGTGTATGTGTGTGTTTTATGTATCAGTGGGTTGACATATGTTTATGTGTGTGTGTTATTTAAAGACATGTGGATATACAAGTATCTATAGGAATGTTTGAGTGAATGTGCTTGTATGTGTTTGCTTTACTTCATTTTAATTTTCTTTTCATGTGTCAGGTAATTCTGCTTGCTTCTTTAGATTCAATTTATTTAAGTAGGCTATGCAAACTGCTAATTTCCTAAACAGTCTGTTGGACATAACATCTCTTCTTCTCCATGATACCCCCTCATTCTCCTTCTAGCTTCAATATTATTCTCTGAGACTCTATCTTTCTCTCTCTCCCTCCTTTTGCTTCCCTAACTAACATTTTCCAAATCTATCTTTTCATCCCTACCACTGTCAACTTTGCATCCAGTTCTTCTTATTCCCCAAGGGAAGCCAATCTACAACAGTAACTCTAGCCAGCCCCACCTTTATTCTGTTCTTATAATCAGCCCATCCTATATTGTCCCAACCCAGAAAAGTCCACCATCAAAATCAGCCAACCAACCAACCAACCAACAATAAGCTAGCCAGCCAGCCAGACAGACAGCCAGTCAGCAACTAGGCCTAATCTGCAAGGCTTGTTGTTAGGGGAGTTGATAAGGAGTTCAATAATCTGCTAGTATATCAAGAAATGAATCCCAGAAGAATTTGGGCCTGACTGAGTCATCCTAACAGAAACATTAGGAGGAGGAGGAGGAGATGAAGATGGAAGAAGAGAAATAAAAATAGAATATAGAAGTGAAAAGAGAAGGTTAAGACCACAAAAAAGAGAAGTCTGATGAAGAAGACAAAAAAAGAGAAATGAAGAAGAAAAGGCAAATATTGAATTCATTTTAAAAGGGAAAAGATTAAATGAAAAAATAAAGAAATTTCAGCAAAGGATAAAATTTAGGACTCTTCTTTGGAAGAAAAAAAAATCTTTAAAACATGAAATTATATCTATGTTTACAAGGATTGGTAAACCCCACTGACCAGAGAATCTGTTGCAAGTTTTCATGTGAGCAAATTAAAGAGGCTGAGTTCAAAGTTTTTCAGTAAAGTTCTAGTATCTATCAAGATAATTTACAGTACAACTGACTGAGATAGGAAATATCAAATAAAAGTTTGTATTATGTTTCCAAATTGTAAAACTCACTTTTATCCATAAAAGACTGAAGGGAAATGCCCTGTTTGTGTTTTATCCTTATTCCAAAACTCAGTTTAAATATTTATTAAAGGAAAAATGCAAATTAAAGTGTATTTCAAAATTTTTGGCATACCTGAATAAGGTATGATTGTCTAGATTTGGAAGATTAAATTTATAGCCTGGGATAACAGCAATGAGGCAATCAAATGCCAGAATTGTCATTTTCTGTATTATTTAAAGTATTATAATTTTTTCTAATTGGCAACTTTTTTCCCTGTTTAATTTAAAGGAAGTAAATATAAAAATATTGGTCAAAATAGATTAACCATTTTGAAAGATAATACGAGGTGATCCCAAAAGTAATGCCCCCTATTTTCTATTCTGCCCGAATGGATCAGAAGAGACTACAAGTTGCCGTGTTATGATGACTAAACTTATGCATTCATGACCTGAAAGTATCATCTCTCTGTTGCAGATATTGATGCTTTGAGAAAGCAAACCCTGACATGGACATGTGTCAGAAGCAGAGATGCATCACTGAATACCTACATGCAGAAAAAAATTGAACTGATCGAAATTCACCGGCGCCTGTTGAACGTTTACAAAGCTGATACAGTTGATCTCAGCATAGTTAGGAGATGAGTGCATTGATTTCAGAGTGATGATAGAAATGTGAGTTACGAAGTGTGCTCCAGCCGTGAAAAAGGACTGCCTCATTCATCGCTAGCTAGCAAAAGTGTCTTGAGAATGATTGTGACTATGTTGAAAAATAAATTCTAGAGTAAAAAAGGTCGCTCGTTTTGATGGCTATTACTCCCATCCTTGAAGATTTTCAACTTTTAAAAAATAACTTTAAAATATAGGTGGCATTACTTTTGAAACCCTGGTATTTTCCTAGAAGTATCTTTAGGCTGCCACACACTTATCCTGATAGTTCTGCTACTTCTAGAAGCTGTGGTGAAATTCCTCTAATAAGATTGTATCAAACTGTTGGTTTGTCTGAACTAAATTCTGGTCCTGCATTTTTTATCTGAGTGATATCAATTTCTTCAATGTTGAAACCATTTTGAATCATGAAAGTTGTCAAAACAGCTGGACTTTATACAGGGCTCTACAGGCAATTTAAATTTTTGTTGACCTTTGACACCTGAATATTTTCATTTACTTTTGTTTTGTATTCACCTCTCTTTTTATCTCTATCTGTATTTAAATATATGCTGTCACCTGTTATGAATTAACATACTGTAAACAAAAATATTAACCAGAACAGACATATAGCCATTCCCATAATAGCAGAAAGGAATGTGAGCATTCAAATATTTCTTAAGGGTACAACACCTTGAGGCAAATTTAAGACTGACCAGAGTTTAAAGCTTCTATATTCTCATTGATACCATACTACTATTAAATGAAGACGTTGAAAAACTTCAAAAGCAAGTAATGATAAATCACACTCATGAAAAAGACTACAAAAACTCTTCTTGCTAATTTTATATTATTACTTTTTGCCTTTTAAAAAAATTGATGAAAAGAACGATATTTATGTGATAAGCATGAAAAAGCATGGATCTAATTTATGAGAGAGCAGATTAATGCTTTTGTTTGGTGATGGTAGAATGGCTACAATACACATAAGCAGCAAAACATGCAAAGGCCTAATCCACATCAGGGAATTAGCAGGATTACTGTTGATAAGAAACAAGTATAAGGTGGTGTACTGAGTTGTGCAAGTGAATAAATGATAATGGGTAAAAAAGAGGGAATTCGTTTTTTTTCTTTTTGTCTTCTATATGTTATCTCCCCTTAATCTGTCCTCTTTCTTTGTTTTGTGATAGAATAACAGGAATTGATATAAGGAAAGAATTAACAAAAAATTGAATATGCTATTGCAAAGAAACAAAAAAAATTTAGAAGAGGTGAGCTTGAGCCTTAAAAAAAACAGACTATTTTATATTGAGCAAAAATTCATTGAACTTAAAAATGGCAATTGGTAGAGTAGGTTTTATTTCTAGTATTGCTAAGTATTTGGTAAATGCTTTAGCACTTACCAAATGTCTGTAGCGGAACAATATTTACTGCAGGACATAACACTGGTAAGACAGGCACTGGTAATAACCAACAAGTTTCCCACGACAGATTCCGTCACTGGAGCGAACAGTACTCTCATTCCTTTCTCTGGAGTAACAACACACTCAATCAATTCGCAACCCAGACAACATGACTCCATGTGGATGCGTCGACACAACAGCTCATCTTTGAGCATACAACAAACTTTAACATACACATGCGTGGTCAACTTCAAACTATATGTGTTTGGAATGAACACGCAGCGAACAATTAGATAACAAGTAACCCTTCACAAATTCTTACAACGGCACTTGTTACATGTCTTTTGCTAGCATTCTCTTTCAGTGAGCCTTCCATTCATACAATAGCTACTCACTAAATTTGAATGGGAAGGACAGGGTTCAATGCTTGATGTGTGCTGAAAAGAGAGATACTGACTGACAATTTTTAAATACCTTTTTGGGGACAATATGCCAAATAAACACAAAAATAGCTCTGTGCTTCACTTGTTTTTTTGCTCCACTGGTAAAAATTATGTTTTATTTCTTTGTGGACAACTTCTTAATGAAAAAATAATCAAGCTTTTAGTCCTTAGCCTATAGGCAGTATTGTAAATGGAAAGAAATTCACACTAATGGCATGCAAAGAAGTGGGCATTTTTTTGAAAAAATGTATATAAAACCATACATTTTTACAGAAATTTTCTCAAGCAAAATTTGGTTGCATTAACTAATTTGTTATTTCAATCTTAATCTACAACTTGGATGCCAAAATTTTGGTTAGCTTTGTCCTGAAATCTGAACAATTATTTCATTGAGAAAAACGCAGAAAAAATCATATAAAACTAGATTTTTCTTCAGACTAAAGCTCTCTCATGGCCCCATGTAATTACATAATAATAGATGATAAATAAATCCTATTTAGTCACCTTAGCCTGGTTGAAAAATTTTTTGGGGTGATTCTGTTTCACCCCTCCTTTGCGGTCACCCCGGGCAGACTGCCCTCCTCACACCCCATTTAGCTATACCACTGATAAATGTTAATGATTTATTTGGAGATTTTAATGAATAAATAAAATATAAACTTCTAAGAAAAAATTTAACTTTTTATCTTTAAATTTGCTGATTTTAATTTTGTAGTACATTTTATACCCAGAAAGGATTTGTAAAAGTTTTGGATTGTGCTAAAGTTTTAATAAGAAGATTTTTCTTCAGTTTATTGTTTTAAGTGTTGTAGTTTCAATTTTTTTTCTTGGTTAGTTACTTAAGTCATATTTTTTTCATTTTTTTCCAATCTTTCTTTTTTTTTTAACAATCATAGCACACCTTGCTCTTAACAAATATCTTGATTATCTTTGGCAGAGACAGTGATGGATTAAAACTAAGAAAAGGTCAAAGTTTTAAAAAAAAATAAATGGTGAGGCTTTGACTAGACTAAATTACTTTGTGACATGCAAATACAAATTCAAATGAAAATATATCTTTCTAGACATATAAATTTTCTTTAATTAAATGAATTAAAAAATGTTTTAATAAGTTGTAGTTCTATTCCATTTTGTTCCTGAGATAAACAGAAAAAATATGAATGCATATAGTTAATTCCAGTATTGATTGATTGGATTATTTTATGGCGAATCAACTTCTTTTAATCAATCAATACTTTGAACAGTTATTTTTTTATACATGTTTTTCTTTGTTAACACATTGCTTGAATACCACTCATTAACACATTTGTAGACAAAACATGAGGATTCATACTTTTTCTAAGAATATTAGCCCAAATGTGAATGCAATGGAGTGACTGGATTTGAACTCATGCATTAAAATTTCAAAATCTAAATGTTTATCTACACTTCCAAGTGGACCTTGGATTTAGTTTATTCTATGGCAGGTAAAATCAATCATACTAAATTTAAAAATGAAAAAAAAAAATGAAAAAAAACAAGAAAACTTTTTCTTTAAATTTTGTGAATTAAAAAAAAAGGCAAGTTTTGTATCATGAAAGAGAGATACACAGGGAAATAGTGATTAACTCATTTAATAACTGAGTATTACAATCCAATGTTATATTCAGTCTCTTTCACTAAGTGTTATGTTTAAGTTAATATTTAATACTGAATCATTCTCTTTCCATGCTAAGCAAAGGTTGCCTTTTATTTATTCTGTCCACCAGATTTCATGTTATAAGCCATGATAAAACACATTTTTTTTTCATTTAAACTTGTCTTTGTAAATGTACTAAATAGTACACATGAATCAACATATTAAAGAATAAAGTTTAAATTTAGTAACATCTTTTTATATAATATTGTTTAAGTGTAAAAGGAAGAGATACACAGAAAAATAGTGATCATCTCATTTATTAGCAGTGTGGTACAATCAAACAATATTTACAGTTTCTTGTAGTAGGTGTTATATTATTATATATATATGTTATATATAGTCAATATTCAATGCTGACTCAGTCTCTTTTTATTGCTGACTCCCCATGCATGGGAACTTGTTAGGCCACATGCCACACATTACAACAAAAAGCATTCAAGATTATGAAATGTGATATTCAACATTTAAATGTTTAATAAATACAGGTATTATTATTATAATTAAAAAAAACAAATATTGCAATATTTATGACATCAAAGTTTCATTAATGTATAATTTCATATTCACAATATTATGCACAGGCAGCAGTCAGGTCCTTTTGGAACCTCAAAGCTAGTACTTCTGCTTTCCAATCCAATATGGCTGCTTGTGTTTGAACTCTGATCTTTTTGTTAAGGGAAGAGGTGTATTGGGCAAACAAAACCAATCTAAAAAATAACAAAAACTTTCCTGTTTTTTAAGAACTTGGCTAATTCATGAGAAGAAGACTTTTCTTAGATTCAAAGAGAGTGAATTAGAGAGAAAGAGATAGATAAACAAGAAGTAAGGTCAAAGTCTTAGAGAAAAAAAAATGACTTGCTACTAATACTGTAAGAAAAAAGAACGAGAGTTATACACTGTTATCATATTACATATGAGTATGAGTGAAAATAAATACCAGGAACAATAATTTTGAATTTAGAATATTGAGTAATATTTCTAATTACAGATATCCTAAATAATAAATTTGCAAGTAAATTTAACAATAGTAAAGATGAGGACTATAATGTGAATAACAAACCTTATCTCAATGATTCCGAAAAACAATTAACTATTCAAATAAAGTACTTAGTTTGGATCAACAAACATTTCATATTAGCATACAGATTATTTTAAAATCTATTGATTTATCTTTTTTTGAGTAGGTTTTGTCAGCCTGTTTATCAATGATAAACTCTATGATCAAGCTTTGAATTGGATCCTAAAACAGAATGCGTTTTGAAATTATTAGACTATTGCAGAATACACAGAAAAAATTAAAAGATTGTTCTATATTCAAAAATTTCATTTTCTAATTCAGATTGCAAGAGTGTCGAGGATGTTCAAAGATAGAGAGAAAAACAAACAATCCTGATTTAAAACTTCAATAATTTTCTTTCCTCAAAACAGATTTTCTGTAAACTTTACCACAGAGTGAATACCACCTTAAGCTTTTATAATCCAAAATTTCTGAATTTCAAGGCTAATGCATTTCAACATGACTCCCATCATTCTTGATCAATTTTTCATACATGGAAATAGATTTCTGATGCATTTTGAGCATTGTAACCTCAAGGGTAACTCTAATCCACTCCTTTAGTCACACAGTGGTCATAGGTTACATTGTATACACTAGTAGTTCCCAACCTTTTTTACATGGCGGCACGCTATCGGGCTCTTTAAGTTTTTGCGGCATGCCTATCACAAATATGACATATTGGTGAGTTCAAATACGTTGTACATGACCTTATATAGGCATAGTACAAGTCCTATAATATAAATTCTAAATAATGCTTACCGATATTTATTTTCATGGAAAAATTCAAAATATTCAACAAATTAAAGAAATGATTTGTTATAAATTTTATTTCTTCTGTTTTGATATTTAATCATCAAATAAGTAAGGAATAATGAGTTAGTTACCATTTATTGATACCAACAACTCAGGTTATAATGATTTTAACAGCTGTGTTACAACTCTAAAACTTGTAACTTCCACCTGTAACCTTCAGTAATTATTCTGCGGCATACTAGCATGCCATAGCCTTATTGTTGGGAATTTCTCTTATACACATTTGACTTCCCAAACCCCAACAGAGAATTAATCAATTGAATTCCATAGTGGTATAACTGACAATGAACACAATGTTAATCATTTAAATCCTATAGTTGTACCTAATCAGTATAAAGCGGCAATGACATGAGTAGAGAGAAAAGAAAACTATTGAATAGTGTTAACTGCAACACTCTGTGGATTGGATTATTCATAGTAATTAGCTGGACCCATGTAAGTTACATGATACTATTATAGACTATAATACTATATTATTATAGACCAGATGGACCAATGTAAATAACTTGATAGTATTATAGACTAGCCAGTCTGGCAGAAATAATTGAATTTTGCTCAGTGAAGATTGAACATTGTTTAGAAAGTTATATTTTTTACTATAATATTTACGGGATACAGGATAATGATCCTTGAATTGCATTGCTTATCATATTTTTTTCTGTAGGGATCAAGTATATCTATTTATTTATCTATATCTATATACATATATATGAAAATATGCAATTCCTCAGAAGGCTAAGCTTAAAGTCTCCATCTTGATCTGAGAGTATTTGAAAGAAAAAAATTTTTAACTGCAGTTTAAAGATGAAAGATACAAATAAATATATATTTGATTTTTTTTTATTCTTCTCAAAAGAAAACTAAAAAAAATAAGCAAACAGTAATGATCTTAATTCATCTCAACTTTAGGAATAAATAATTTTTCTGACTTATGTCTACTGAATCTATTTTAAAGACATTTATTTGTTTAGATAGAAACTGATCACATTGTTTTTATCTATCTATTCCTAAAAGTAGTGTTCTTGTTTGTTTGTTTTTTAATTTGAATATCTTTAATCTTAGTTTTAGTTGGTTTGGTTGGACACATGCATCTTTTTTCATCTATTAAAAAAGTCAATATATAGATATTTTTTCCGATGCATTCCTGAAAGAGGATATATACATTGTTGAGCACCAAACCAAGTTAGGCTCAAGGCCAGTTTTACATCCTCATAATATCCCTGGAATTTTGGTAATCAGTGTTGTCCTTCACCTGGATGAGTTACTCACTTGTGTTAATGAGCCTCATCTGCTTGAGGCAGCAGAAAATGAATGTGATGGTTTTGACAAGGATTTGAACTTGTATAATACGATTCCAGAGTCCAATATTCTACCACTCCTCCACCTTTGCTGCCCTTAAAGAGACTTAGCTTCATTTTCTTATTGATCATTCAGTCTATTTCCTATTAACATGGTATTGTGGCTGATAGTTAAGGATTGAATATTGAATCTGTGGTAAAATGTAGTTTAAGGATAATGGATAGCAAAAAGTAACTTGTCTTGCACTTCCTCCAACTCACTCAGTTATTCAATATTCAATATGTATTCAATATTTTCAAACAGAGTTGAAATACTGTAATGATGTACTACCTACTAAAAATACAAAACACCTTAATTATAAATATATTAAGAATTATGACAATTTTCTCTTTGCAGATAAATAAATATGAATTCTATAATTTCTTATAAATGACTCATAATCATTTATTGAATAAAAATGTTTACTAAAAAGAATAGGAACAATTAAAAGTGAAACTATCTAATTATGTATAATGAAATTGTGGTTTCTAATAAAGATGGATAACAATTTTCCGACATACCTAGTTCAGATGTTATGGTGAGGACAGATGATATGTTGGCACCAATGTTTTTTTTACAATGCTATGCTATCTACCCACAATGTATCTGCAATTGAACAATCAATTGTGATCAACATAATGGGTTTAGAGGATTCATCAAAGTTTTGCATCATTTCATTAATTTGATCAGTAAAGAGAGAACATTCTAACCATATCTACATTCCTGGCAATGCTCTTATATAGTTATGAACAATCGCTGAGTAAAGAATAGTTGTGTAAGAGTCTATCTGATAAGTGTTATTGATCTTCTAAATATCCTTACTTTGGTTTCTATGGAACAGTGTAAGCTCCAGAAAATGTAGCACTTAGGCATCGGCTAATGACTTATAAATGCATTTATAATCTAAATTATTGTGACGGGTAATGGATGCTGACAAATTTAATGAATTCTTTAATTTTATTTGGAAGATTTCAAACAACTGACTTGCATCCTCTTGTGTGAAACCCTCCAGCACCCCTGAGAGGTTACCAATATTGGTTGTATATTCAGCTGACAATTGATTATGCTTCAAATTAGGTTTCCCAGCAAAATGCTTTATGAAATCATTACATATTGCAGGAAGAAAGTAATTATGATTAATAAAATGTTATAAAATAAATTTTTAATTTACTTGTGTTGTCACTGAAAGACTCGGACAATGAGTGGTAGGTAAATGTGATTGTATTAACAAGAAGGAAAAGTGATATACAAAAAGGTAGTGGTAGGTTTCAGATTGTACTTTCGGCCAGCAGGTACAACAGTCATGATCTCGTAAGACAACTAGATGTTCTTCCTCCATCCCTGAGTGTGCTAAACTCGGTGAAGATATAGAGGTCAAAAGAGTCCATTTTATGGTGCAATTGGGTAGGTCATTGTAACAACTGGATATTTATAAGTATTTTTTTCATCTAAACAAATAGTCAATCTGATCAAATGACTTTTAAGTTGATTTCAAGTGTTTGGCTTATAGATTATTGGAAAGTTTGTTCTTTATTATTTACAAACTATCCTTTGCTTTTCTTAATTTTTGGGTGTATTTTGACAATTTTCAAGATTCAAATTATTGGAACTTCTATTTTCATCTTTATTTTTATATTTAGAATATTTTCTTGACTTGACTGAATGTCTGCGATGAGGTTTGATTGTTTTCAAACCATTGTTTAAATCATCCAAACCTTTATTTTCATCTCTGTTTTTATATTCCCAATGTTGGGTACTTGTTTATAAAAGCTCTAAGTAGCATTCAGTTCAAAATAATTGCTTCAGTTCTAATTAGAGTTGTAAACAGGTATGAGTAGCTAACATAGTTTTTGTGGTATCTGATAAAACATAGAGAATATGAACTGTTCACCCCTGTGGATTGAATAAAGGGATAAGATTGCAGTTTTAAGAAGGCTCTTGAGTTTGACAATTCAAACACTATCCAAAGAAGGCTGAGAGGCATACCAGCCAAAACATAGCAAATATAAAAATGATGATGAAACTAGAAGTCCGAATAATTTAAGTTTACTGTCAGTTTCAACATCAACTGTCTTGACAGAAGTAACAATGATCTGTGATAGAACCCTTGTCTAATATGAGGGAATTCCAAAATTAATGCCTCCTATTTTTCTCATTCTCCCAGTATAGATCAAAGAAGATCAAAAATTGCATTGTTATGATAACTGAACTTAGGCATTACTGACCTGAAAGTTTCATTTCTCTGGTGTAGATATTGACAGTATAAGACTAAGAAAGCAACCCCTGTCATAGATGTGTGACAGAAACAGAGATGTGTCATTGAAATCCTGCATGCAGAAAAATTTGAACCAATCAACATTCCCTAATTCCTGTAAAAGCTGATTAGTTGGTGTCAGCAGAGTTGGGTTCATTAATTTCAGAGTGGCAACAGAGATGTGGGTTTCAAAGAAGCTCCAGGTACGAAAATGAACTGCTTCATTCATTGCTGGCTAGTGCATTGAAAATGGTGGTGACTATGCAGAAAAATAAATTCTGAAGCACAAAAGGTTGCTTGTTTTAATGGTATGACTCCTGTTTTCATAACTCTTCAACTTCAAAAAACATGAAAAAATAGGTGGAAATACTTTTTGAACAACTCTCATATGTTTTAATAACAAGATCTTTTTTAAATAAAAAAAGGATAAATAAATATTAAGTGGTTTAAAGAAAGTTTGAACCAGAAAACTAATATGTATAACAATAAACACTCTCTTTGGTCATTCCTAGTAAGTAGAAAAATTTAAAAAATACTAAGATGAGGTTAGAATTTTGCACAGGGAATGAGAGCATTTGTATCACCACACACTTTTAGCATGACCGGTGCTACTGAGGAAAGTTAAAGTCAGGTGATTTTTTTAATAGAATATGTCTTTCCTTTTTGTTTTCCTCAAGCACAATCATGAATTTTTTTTGGAAATAAGGTACTGCCGATTTATTACATGAACAAATAAGTGACAAGAAAATACTGTAGAACAAGATTTTGGCAAAAATCTAGATAGATAAAAAAATGTAAGGTTTTTTTAAGCAGCTATTTGGCAATGTCTTTCTAAATAAATTATACCAATAGAATTATACAAAACCACATTTATAAGTATGATTGCTTTCCTTTAATAGTCACTTTTTTTTCCTCAGCAAACTTAATAAAACAAGAACTGAATAGAGCAACAAAAATCAATAAAACCTTTAAATAATGGAATATAGAATATATAAGACTCATAAATCTAAACAAGTTACATATATTTATATATGATTATAAGAAGTGATTTGAGATCCAGAATATACTAAGTTTTATTTACATTTATGCATCTGTGTGATTGGAATATCTGAGACAACAGAAATATATTAAAAAAAAAGAGCACACTGAAAATTCACAAAACTTATAATAAGTATGAAGATTGTCCCAAAAGTAATGCCTCCATTTTTTGTATTACACTTGAATGGATCAGAGAGGATTGCATTGCTATGATGACTAAACTTATGCATTTATGACCTGAAAGTTTTATCTCTCTGTTGCAGGTATTAATGGCGTAAGACTGTAAGAAAGCAACCCCTGTGATGGATGTGTGGACGAAAGAAGCAGAGACATGTCATTGAATTCCTTAATGCAAAAAAAAAAATTGAAACGAACAACATTGACCAATGCTTGTTGAAAGTTTACGAAACTATTGCAGTTGATGTCAGGACAGATAGAAGATGGGTTTGTTGATTTCAGAGTGGTGACACAAATGTGAATTGCAAAGCATGCTCCGTGAATATTTAGATATATTTTTCCTATTTGTGAACGTGAATATATAGATATATTTTTCCTATTTGTCTTATATATATA
>JAYKTE010187201.1:0-12578 GCA_036873565.1 Xipholeptos notoides | reverse complement strand
AACATTCCCTTGCAAAAGAATGTCTCTTATATCCAGTTTTTTTATTCATTCATTTCTGCTTTTATTCAAGCTGAGTTCATTGTAAATTTTTTTCTTCAATTTTTTCCCGCCTTTTTTCCTACCTGCCATTTTAAGTGGTTACTCACTCTGGCCTTCTTCCAATAGTTTGAATCAAATAAAATAGAAATTAACCCAGTCAATCAGACATGAGCAGCATATAAAATAGGCCAAGGAAAAGTGGAAATAATTACAGACGTATAAACTCCCCTCCACACCGAAAAATACAGAAAATAAGAAATACGTGTTTATTGATAGTGTGAATAAAATGATTCATTCAATAATTACTGTATTCATTTGTAATTTTAGAAAGTGCTTTCATTGCAAAAATTAGAATTTCATTTAATACGTGAAAAAAAAAATGTTTCTCTACTCGAGACAGCGGAAGGTGGATGCAATCGTTTTGACTGGGATTTAAAATCTCAAAATACGATTCCAGAGACCAAGCTTTTTCCACTGTTCCAACCTCGTTTGCCCCAATACATTTCATTACAATAGAATTGTGAAACAAAGGAGCCTTCGGTCCCTAGGGAACTTGCACCCTGTAACCCACAATTGTATGGTCCGCGATTTCCCTATGCTCAGTCCTGCTCTATAACAATTGGTGCATGATTATGTTTGTTTTTATTTGCTAGTTTTTAACTGTGAAACAAATAAGCCCTCAGCGCCTTGTGAACTTCAACTCTGAAACTCACGATTGCAGGATCTGTGCTTTCCCTAAGCTCTGCCCTGCTCTCTAACAATTGGTCCATGACTGTGTTGGTTTTCGTTTGTGTTTTTTAAATTGTCTTTGGTGTTTGCTAAAAAGACATTAAACAATTTCTGATCTGTAGATCAAAGTCTTCTAATGGACACAACCCAATTCATAATAACTTGAATATTTTATGAAAGAGTTGAAAATCACTTTATCAGAAATCTACTCAACATTTAGAATTAGCAATTTCTTTTTTTCTTTTTTAAGCTTCAGCAATAATTGTGTTTAAAACATCACCAAGATGACTCAATAGACCAATTCCTTATCTTTTCAAATGCTTGACAAGACTAATCATTATTTATAAACCATTTATTATGTTTTTATTGCTACAATATCTATTAAGTTGTCTAGAAAGTAATGAGTGATTTATTTTTTTGTTAAGTAATTCTTTTTGGTACCCGCTAACAAACTTTTATTGCATCTAACTCGATGTCAGATAACGCTTTCATTGTACGATGTGTGTTTTCTATGTTAAAGATTTTATTAACCTGTTGGACCCTAATGGGCCGATATATCGGCCTTGGCTATATAGTGCAGAATACGACATGGCTTATATTTCGGCACTATATGGTCCTCTTATAGGACGGCTATGGTGGGCTACTTGGCAATTTTGCTAAGTCAGGATTTAAAGGATTAATTGTATTTTCCTTTCACAGATCTCATTTGCGTTCATATTTTGATTAATACCCTTGGGAAAGGTATGAATCTTTACGTTCTTTCCAGCTATGGGTTAAAAAGTGCATATCGTGGGATTAAAAAAATTAGCAGTGGGCAATATCTAACGTTTACCAAAAATGATTGTTCTTGGCATTAAATTCACTAAAAAAGTTTATATGTATTAAATAATGCATATTGTCCAGCAATCTTTTATTAGTGGACTGTTGTCCTCATCTTGGATTAGGTGTTATTACACTACTTTTCGGCCAACTATCTCTCTGGCCTTCGTCAGGTGGTTAACTGCGACCTCGGATAGGAATTTTATGATATGATATGAAATGCCGAGAAGAATCATTTTTGGTAAACGTTACTTTTTGTCTACATTTAGTTGTATCAACAACTCAGAATGTACCATTTAATACATAGCCGGAGGAGATGTAGAGATTCATACCATTTCCCAAGGGTATTAATCCAAATTCGAACGCAAACGGAACGACTGTGATTCGAACTCGCGCACTACGATTCCGATGTCTGCCTATTCACTTTTGCATTTGATCCACGGAAACAATACTTCAAGTGAAGATAATGAATGCAGCATTGCTAAAAGATGGTATATTTCATCATGATTTTATGGCCCTCGCTTTTTCTGATCAATCATGGGTTGAATAGAAAGAAATCTTCGATTTTATGACAAAGCATTATTAATTAATTATGCATTAAAATAGACAATGAAGAGACGAGAAAAGACAAGGCAGATTTGGGTAGGGTTCGATTTTGCCCAATGGATAGGCTATCGGACTTTGGAAATATTCTTTGATAAAAGCATAATGTCACAGCTCTACTAATAACTACAGTATTAAAAGAAATGGTAAAATCACAAAATAGTCAAGTAACAGCAAGAATATTATTCAATAAAAGAATAGTGTCACAGTTCTGCTAATAACTACAGAATTAAAAGCAATGATCAAATCGCAAAATAGTCAAGTAACCAGTAGGACTGTGACAAGAATATTCTTTAATAAAAGGATATTGTTACAGCCCAACTCATAACTTACGATAAAACATTTTAATTGTAAATACTATGAGGTTTATTATTTTGGCACCAAATACTTTGGACAATATCTAAAATTTAGTTTAAAAAAAGGATTGGCCAAAAAAGCTGTACTTTCTATTTTCTGATCTAGCTTTTATTGTTTTCTGTCAAATCATTTCTTTTGAAGTAACCCAACCTTTTTTGTTCCATGTACTTTTGCTTTATACAGTAAATATTAATGTTCTTCAAATAGAGGTTTGAATATTTATTTGCGTAAAATACAAATTAGGCATAAGGCCATAGTGTTTTATTGATGTGGGGGTTAGAACTTGGTCTGGTCATCGCAAGTCCTTATCCTTAACTAAGTATACATGTACTCGGATTAAAAGTGCAGTCAAAAATAAGATCCTTGATTGTAGTTCAATGAAAATGAATATTTTGAGAGATTTTTTGAATTTTGAAGGTTAACGAATTATCAACGACCAGAAAGGGGCAGCAAATCTTACAACCGCCCCGAGCGGCAAAAATAATCGCTATGCCACTGCCCTACACTCATAACTTACGAGAAAGCTTTTTGATTGGAAATAGTATGAGGTTGCTACGCCATTGGCCCAATATTAAATTTATTGGATAGCAAATTTGCAATGTACAACACAAGAATAATCAGCCATAAGAGCATAATTTTGTGTTCAAATGTGTCAACTAATACACAACCAATGATAATTTTACATAAGAAAGTCAATAGATGCATGCAGTTAGATTAGATGTGTAAAATTTCATACATCACTGAATAATCTGTATTTTAGGCATTTTCATGCGAATTTTGAAGTTGTTTTTAACAAGTTTAGTGAATGAGTTTATGAATAAGATAAACATTAATTCCTTTCTAACAGTGACTAAGCAGTTGGAAGTGTCATTATTAGGGCTGTGACAATATGCTTTTATTAAAGAATATTCTTGTTACAGCCCTACTTGTTACTTGACTATTTTCATATTTTACCATTTCTTTTAATTCTTTAGTAGGGCTTTGACAATATGCTTTATTACAGAATAGTAATGTCACAACCTATTTATTACAATGTCACAATCTATTTATTAGACACTTGAAATATTTATGTGCGTAAAATACAAATTAAGCATAATGCCGTAGAGTTTTATTGAAGTGGGGGTTAGAAATTTTGTTGGTCAGCACTAGTCCTTATCCTTATCTAGACTCATTCATGACCCATTCATCCATTTGTATTTCATAAAAATACAAATTAGACATAAGGCCATTGAGTTTATTTGGGTTGGGAGGTTAGAACTTTGGTTGGTCATCGCTAGTCCTTATCCATAACTTAACTTATTCATGACCCATTCATCCACTTGCATCTTATAAAAGTACCATAGTTTTTGAGTCTCAAAATACCACATTTACTCATTGGACTTAATACCTACTTAAAACTTTGGTTGGCCATCACTAGTCCTCATCCTGACCTTAACCCATTCATGACCCAATCACCCATCTGTATCTTATAAAAGTACCATGTGTCTTTCAGACAGGTATACAGGTCAGACACCAAAATACCACATTTACTCTATGGACATAAATACTTACTTAAAATAACCCCGGTGATGATGATGGTTGAATAGTCCCCATTACTCAACCCACTTGGATAGATTGTTCTCGTTTCACAGGCTACAGTTAAGTAGGACTTGGAAATTTATGAGTTCCATTTTTGTTTCTTTTCTGCTTTTGTCATCGTATCGGAAGAATTCGAGAGACTGACATTTTAAAAATATCCGCCATATTTGGAACAACGAGCGGTGGCGACCAGAAGTTTCGAGAATTGAGAGATAAATTGTCTGGCCTGTCATCGATTCCAATAACTCTCCCTTTTGGATGAGACAGCAAAGATGACAAAGATTACAATCGGCTTCTCCAATTTAGTTAAGGATGGTTTTTTTTAAAGAATAGTCTATGTATAATTTTATGAAGAGTGTGAATGGAAATAATAGTACCTCCAAATAAAAAAACATGATGGTTGGGTTTGTAACGCCCGCCATGCCCTCGCTATTTGGGTAGATTGCCAACTGTTTTCCGTGCTTTCACTCTATGGACTTTATACCTACTTAAAATAACCTCTGTGATGATGGTTTAATAGTTGATGTAGAGTTTGATGATGAAGAGTAATTGTACTAATAATACCACATTTACTTTATGGACTTAATATCTACTTAAAATACCCTGGTGATGATGATGGTTGAATAGTCCGTGTACAATTTGATAAATAGGGGAAATGGGGCTCATAATACCATTTTAACTCTATGGACTTAATACCTACTAAAATAACCCTGGTGATGATGATGGTTAAATAATCTATGTACATTCAACCATCATCATCATCATAACGTTTGCTGAAATTAGCAGTTGTTTTATTCTCTTTAAAATCTCTTTGCAATGCACTTGAGTTCCCGAAAGAAAAACCATTTACTTCCAATGTAATCCATCATCGAGAAATTAACAATTTAAAACCAAAGAAGTTGTCGGCCTCTTATTATCTTCAGTCCTTTACTTGTTAGCATTAATATGGTTGGTGTGTGTGTGTGTGTGTGTGTGTGTTTGTGTGTGTGCATCCACGCCGTTGAGAGTTTGTTTACAGTCAACTTGAATCCATTCCAAGCTTCCTTATCTATTCACATGGTTGACATCACTCATTTATCCAAGGCTGATCAGAACCATCTATTATTTCTTGATCTACCGCCATTGTCAGATAATATTGTACAAATTTTACAAGGATGGTTCTGGTTCAAGCATTCAGTAAACATGACTTCAGACTGAAGTGATCAATCAAACTTATAGAAACAAAAGAAAAAAAAGAATAAACAACGATCCACTTTTGCGTGCTGTACCTAAAAGTGAAAGTAAAGAAACACACTCTGGGCGAATAATCGTTTCGTGTTCATTTAATAAAGGCATTTATTTACTGTGTTGTAATGGAATGACCCAGCACCCCTCCAGGCAATAATATATATATATATATATATATCTTCGCATATGAGAGAGTTCGGAGACCGGGATTGAGACTTTCCTGTAGCTTTGTTAAATAAACCCTTGATTTAACCCAAGCGAATTGCCCTATGTATACTATTAAATTATCAAGTCATAACATACTGTTTACTAATACAGTCGATTTCATGAGATAAGGAGACCAAGAACACTATTCAAAATGATCAGCTGCACATTGTGAATAAACATTGGGAATATTTTTACTTGGTCGAGCACCAACCCAAGTTAGGTACAAGGCCATTATTATGTGCTCATTAAATACCTGGGTTTTTGTAATTTGTGTTGCCCTTAGGGTAGATGAGTTACCCTCCCGAGTTAACAAGACTCATCTACCCGAGGCAGCTGAAAGTTAATACAGTGGGTTTTGACTTGGATTTGAATTCGTGTAATACGATTCAAAAGAACGCAAGTTCGAATCCCATTCATTTCGTTTGCGTTCATATTTAGACTAATACCCAGGGGAAACGGTATGAATACCCACACTCCCTCTAGTTATGAGTTAAATAGCGCGTATTGTGCTATTCGAAAATCTAAGTGTGTACCAAAAACTAACAGTTACCAAAAATGATTGTTCTCGGCGTTAAATGACCTAAAAAAGGTTGATATGCTGTCAAACACAAACAAACTAAAAATCGTTGAGAGGAGATCCAAAGTTTTTTTCTGAGAGGAAACACAATGCATGAATAAATCCTAGTATTAAATCTCATCAAAATTTCCAGATGGAAATGATGATGTGAAAAAAAGGAAAAGCTAACTAGAATTCTATCGAACTCCCCATCAAGTCATAAATAGAAAACTATTTTGTCTTTTTTCGATAAATAAACAGAAAATAAATATAAAAATGCAATTATTATAACAGACTGACAATATTGGAAGCTTAACATATTAAAAATAAGAACCCAAAAGTGAACAAAATAACTTTTGACAATAGCACAAGAATCTTACATATATTCTAAAAAAAACGTTTTGAGAGACACGCCGAAAATAACACGTGAAAAGAACGTGGAAATTAAATCCATCTTAACTACAACAACAAAATAAACAAACCATATCAAAACACGACCAAAACTGAAATGTAACTGAAAAAATTTCACTCACTGAGGATGGTCAAGGAAGACCGAAAACGCTTGGAAAAGGGTTGGAAATTATATTAAGACACTCAGCCCAGCTACTAAGTCTCTTGTTAGAAAACAAGAAAAAATCGAATTAAAAACATTAAAAAGGAAAATCAAAAATGTTTTAATGAAACATGTCTGAAATAGATAATTAGAAATATAAGGGGTGTTCCAAAAGTAATGCCGCCTATTTTTCAAATTATTCTTTAAAAGTGCACTTTTGTTAACAATGAGCAAAGTAGTCGATGTTCATGTCCGGAGAGCGCTTGTCACTCACATCACTGTCACCATACTGAAATCGACAAACATATCTCATAACTATGTTTATATCAATTGCACTGGCTTTGTAAAAGTTCAACAGGAGCCTGTGAATACTGATCAGTTGATTTATTTTTGTATGGAGTAATTCAATAACGCATATCTGCTTCTGGCACACGTCCATGACGGGTGTTGCTTTTTTAGAGTCTCACACCGTCAATATATGCAACAGGGATGAAACTCTCAGGTGATGATTTCAAAAGTTCAGTCATCATAACAATGCAATTTGCAATGCCCTCTGATCTATTTGAGCTGAATAAAAAATAGAAGGCGTGAATTCAGTGATCATAACAATGAAATGTGCAGTCCCCTCTGATTCATTTGTTGCTTTATTAGAGACTTGCACTGTCAATATCTGCAACAGAGGGATAAAACTTTCAGGTGATGAATGCTTAAGTTCATTGATTATAACAATGCAATTTTCAATACCCTCTGATCCATTTTCCTTTTTTAGAGTCTTACACTGTCAATATCTACTACAGAGAGATGAAACTTTCAGGTTATGAATGCATAAGTTCAGTGATCATAACAATGCAATTTGCAGTCCCCTCTGATCCATTAGGTGAAATAAAAAAAATAGGGAGCATTACTTTTGGAACATCCTTTGTAGTATATATTTTTGATAGAAAGAAAATACAAAATTTTCTCTAAGGAAATAAGTGAAGAAGAACAAGATGAACTTGTGTCTTAATGGTTGAAAATCGTTGAAAAGTAAAGATGAGAGGAAATCTAAGGATGTGATTTCAGGAATGAACAATGCTTGAATAAATCTTAGCATTAAAATTCATCAAAATTGCAGAGCTGGAAATAATGATGGTAAAAAAAGAAAAAATATATTAAAAATTGTCTAAGTTTTCGACATAGAAAATCCAAGTCTTAAACAGATAATTATAACTAGGGCTGTGACAAATATACATTTATTCAAGAATATTATTGTCACAACCCTAGTTATTAGAACAATAACTACAGAATTATTAGAAATAGTAAAATAGCAATGCAGTCAAGTAACGACAGGAACATTCTTTAATAAAATAATATTGTCACAACCCTACTAATAACTAGATAATTAAAAGAAATGGTAAAATAGCAAAATAGTCAAATCTGTGACAAGAATATCTAAATATATAAAGTAGTAGCGTTCACGTGTGTGTGTATGTGTGTGTATTTGCGTGTGTACAACTCTTCTACACCCCAAACCACTGAACCAATCATAACCAAACTTGGTAGGATAATTTTCTACAACCGATGGATGGTGCACGCCATTTTTCAAAGTTAAAGGTCATCAAGGTCATGGTCTATCAATGTCAAATTATATTTATGTATAATCCCTACTACATACCAAATCAATGGATCGATCATGACAAACCTTTGCATATAGATGGTCTGTAGTCAAGGGATGGTGCACACCGATTTTCAAGGTCTAGGTAAAAGTTTTATCCTATTAAGGGCATAGCCTATTTATGTATATTTTTCTACAGCCCAAACCTCTAGACTTATCATGACCAGATATGGCATTATAATGGTACCTTACTTTGTGATGATGCACAGAATTTTTCAAGTTCAACGTCAAAGGTCAGGCCTATGTATATATATTATCCTACATCCCAAATCACTGAACCGATCCTGACCAAATCTGGCATTATAAAGGTCCCCCACTTAGTGATTATATATTTTTGCGTATGTATGTACGATTATATATGTGTGTGTGCATGCTTTTGTGCACATATGTACGTGCATATTTATACTGATTATATATTTTTGTGTATGTATGTATATGTGTGTGTGTCTAGGTATGTTTTTTGTTTACGTGTGTGCCTATATGCGTATAAACAGAAGTTATTTGTTATGTGGGAATAATTCAACGAAAGATGTCTTGAAATATTTAATGACATCCAAAGTTTCACTGTGCAAAACAAAAACTCCTGCTTGACACTTATAAATGTAAATACAGTGATAAACAAAGCAGGTCATGATAGATTACGGTAATTAACTAACATTAATCGGGGGTGAGGGTTGGTATAGGTTCAATTCCCACCTCCACCACTCCCAACTTTAATTATTTAGCCACGAAACTTTTACCCAATCATTAAGAAGAGAAGATTTGTTCTTCCTATCTAGAATCTCAATTCGTTATTATTCTAGTCACATTAGAAAGAAAGGCCTTTACTAAATAATTCATTTTTTACTGTTTTATTCTAAATACACAGAAAAGTTTAGTTTACTCTGAATAAATGAATAATAGCTTAGCGTATACTGTATATTCAAAAGTTACTGTAAATCTAAAATTTTCAAAATAAGATCGATACCTTGTGGTTTGGTTTGATTGTGTTTAACGACCTATCAAACATTTGTGGTTATTAAAGGTCAAAATATTTTGTGGTAAGGTTTTATTTTATTTGTATTTTTAATTATTTTGTTGTGGAATTATTTTGGTTTGATAAGTGTGTTGGTTGTCTAAATTGTCATTGCATCTGGTGATTGGTAATATGTCAGATATATTCACTTAGGTGGTGATTTTTATAGTTTTTGGTGTGCTTTTTTTTAATAATATATTGTTGTAGGCACTGAGTGGGACAGGTGGTTTATATTTTAAAGAATAGGTGTATTTATTTAAGAAAGGATATTATATTAGTTGGTTTTGTTTTGTTAAATAGTTCTTGGAGGTTAGACTCAAGGCAGTATTTATTTTAATTGGTTTTGTTAAAGAGGTATTTGAGGTTAGACTCGTGGTAGTATTTATTTCGATATGGCATAAAGTCAATGCAGTCTAGCAGTATGTATTTGATAATGAATCTCTCCTGCGTATAAAAATTCTATAAAGTAATGTTTTTGAATAACCAATTTGATGATGGCATCCTTCCGTCTCGAGAGACGATGGAGAAAGGCGTCATGAAACCATGTATGGTCGTCAGGCCGCCTACACAGGTTTGTGTAGCACCATCCACACTTCTTCGAACTGCCGATAACACAAAGTCGGTGCAAGTTATGCCCCAGACTACATGAACTACAGACCTTAGGTTTTTACTTCAGAATTTTACTTCTCCGGGATGCCTGTCTTACAAAGACATCTGCATCTGCCCAGCGGTTTTAACTGCGCCCCCAGACATGCCCGCTTCCTCTCTACTATCTACCCTTACCGACCAGGAAAATAGAGTTACTCCCTCGGGTGAGAACTCTGTGTCTCAGAATACTCTGAGATTGCGAAAACTCTATGACAGCAGTGTAATATAACGACGCCTCCATCATTAAATTTTGGCTTTCGTGGCCTTCGTAAGAACATTAGCTGTCCCCTTTTTGAGTGCCAAATGTTTTGATGGTCGAAAATATCACGTGTATCCAATGACCTTTCGGCTGAGGAACGCGTGATACCGACAGACATTACGCATACATCACTTATGAGATCGAGCTTTCTCGAAAGAGAAAGTTCGAGAAAATGATCAAAATCATTATATAAGCAAGTCAAACAGCCATTTTGGCAGTAGTTTAGAAAATAGATGTCAACATAATGACGTGCTAACGCGAGCCGCTTAAGCCTACAACAATCACCCAGATAGATCACAACAAATCAACCCTGTACTGAAGGAGATATATAGAGAGAACAATTATTTTCAGTTTTAGGAGAAGGGACGAAGACTATTGAAACGCCGATACGAGAGGAAGAGGGTGTAAAGCAATAGAGACAGCCATTTTGTAAACACTGCGACTGCTGCAATCGCCGAAATAAAGATTGTAATTTTCTCCCCCAAAAATCGTGCTTCCAGGTTTTTATTCTCTCTGTGAATTTCTAGTGAATAGTCAATTACACAACTTATTGCTCCTATGGTACAACAGGAATACTGAACCGAGCTCCAACGAGTAGGGAGAGGTAGGTCTTCCTGTTCAAGAACAGCAACATGCCCTTCTCCATGCTAGACTAATGTTCACTGGACCAACTTATAACTATTTAAATCAACATTTAGGGTAGACAAAGAGCAATATATCCATTTGAATATGAAATCTACTTGGGCGGGCACCAAACCATGTTAGGCTCATGGCCAGTTTTACGTGCTCACATATATATGGGCTTTTGTAGTCAGTGTTACCTTCACCTAGATGAGTTGCTTGCATTGAATTTACGAGTCTCATCTACCGGATTTTTAGAATCAGTGTTATCCCTACACTTAGATGAGTTACTCTCCCGAGGCAGATGAAAGTGTGAGTGCAATGGTTTTGACTGGGATTTGAATTCGTGTAATACGATTCCAGAGTCCAAACATTTACCACTTCTGAAAGTGAGTGTAATGGTTTTAACTCGTGTAATACGAATCCAGAGTCCTGTACCACTGCTCCAATCTTGCTGGTAAATGGAATATACCTTAATAGATTCAAATCTATGAGTCTGCGTGTAGACATTCTAATAGATGATAAAGAGAATGACTGTAAAATGGAAACAAATATAGAAATTGAGAATACTGATATTGATACAAGCCGAAATAGACTTGGAAATTAGATTATAAAGATTCCAATGTAAAAGTTGAAGAGTAAATGGCTAGAATTCCATGTGTAATTCTATTTTGCTGACAATAACGAAACCTACTTTCCATTCGAGTTGTAAAGTCTCTCTTCACTTCAAAATAGAAAAAATGATATGCGTGTATAAGTTTTGATAATAGGGGAGCAAAGGCAGAGCAGTGGCAAAAGCTTGGGCTCTAGAATCGTATTAGACGTGCTCAAATACCAGTCAAAACCATTATATTCACTTTCAGAAGTGGCAAACACTTAGATTCTTGAATTGTATTACATGAGTTCAAATCCCATTCAAAACCATTCCCATCACTTTCAAGTGCCTCGAGCAGATGAGGCTCATAAACACGGAAGCAAAACTCGTCTATGTATATCACTGATTCTAAAAACATGGGTGGATGAGAACCGTCAACTCAAGAACAAGTAACTTGTTCCTCTCTAATTTCTGTTTATGATGATTGTTATTTGTGACTCACTAAAGTATTAATATATAGGTATATAAGTATCTAAATTCCCTTCATGTTAAACAATTAGTCCAGTTTGATTTATAAATTGATTGTAAGAAGGAGGACATATAGGTATTTTTGTTCATAAAAAATCAGATCACTACTAATATTTTTTTATGATACCCGGGCAATCTTAGGTAGCGCTGCTAGTTGTTGATGAAATCAGCATTGAGTTACGATGAATAACTTAGAAATAGTCAATTTCTATTTCCAAAGGCAGCGTAAAAAGTTTTTTTATAAAGTTTATTCATTGCGAGTTATTTGCCCCTGAATGTATTATAGTAGTCCAAAAGTTTCTTATATTTGGGAGTCTCTGTCTCCCTCCTTTTCTCTCTCCTTTTCTCTCTCTTTCTCCCTTTCTCTCTCTCTCTTTCTCTCTTTCTCTCTCCTTATCTTTCTCTTTCTCTTTCTCTCTCTCTCTCTCTCTCTCTCTCTCTCTCTCTCTCTCTCTCTCTCTTCAGATTTCCAAATGCCAATTTGTTTTTCTAGAAACCTCAATTCTAAATTGGATGATGACCAATCATTCCAACTTGATCCAACTTCCCGGGGAAATAATAATAACTCTTTCAAAATTGACATTTCCCCC
>JAYKTE010187090.1:0-12579 GCA_036873565.1 Xipholeptos notoides | reverse complement strand
TTAACATTAAATAGCTCTTAAGATAAATTAATTGAGCACTCCATCCACATCTGGATAAAAAGAATAAGATCAACATCAATCTACTTGAAACCGTATATATATATATATATATATACATATATATATATATATATAAAGAAAAAACTTTTTTCTTGATTAATTATTTTTTAGGAAATTACGAAATTGAAAAATGAAAATATTGCAATGGAGAAATCAGTAACTGAAAGGATTGGATATTTACAGCGTTATAAGGTTTGTGAATTTTATATGAGATGAATGATTTCTTTTGTTTTAAATTAAATAAGATAATTTCAATAGCAAAAATGATTTAATCATGCAAAATAGAGATCCACTCTACACTGGAGGAAGACACCATCATGCAAATGCGTAAAGTTTTGGGAGAACTTCCAGTGCATCAGTCGCTGCCTGTCGATTGCTGAATGAGGTGCAACACAACGTGTTCGTCGGATTACCGTCAAGATGATTGAACATGAACATGAATGATAGTGCATCAAATTTTGTCAAAAGCTTGGTGATTCTCAAAGTGAAACAATTCATTTGTTTCCAAAATTGAAGACGCCACTGAAAGGATCCTGTTTTGAGATTAGAGAAATGATGATGGGCTAAGCGGCGGTAGAGATGAACACCATTCCAAAAAAAGATTTCCAGAGGTGTTTCCAGTAGTGGAAGGATCAGTGGGCTGTGTGCGTGCAAGCAGAAGAGGCCTACTTTGAAGGGGATTAAGGTCCAAAATACTCCGACAGGTATGTGAAACATTTTTTTCTGGCCTAAGGTTGGATACTTTTTAGACAACCCTTGTATACATTAAAACATCAGGAAAGAAGATTTTATTTTTGAATAGGAATCTCGTTGTGTAATGCAAAGAAATTTCCACAAAACATCCAGTGGTTAAGAAGAAAATATAATTCTATTTACGTGTGCTCGAAATTAAAGTAAATGTCGTCTTTTTGGGTCAGCGTTTAGTTTGAAGCGAATGTTTATGTTATGATGTTGCTACTTGTCAAATCAAAGTGTGAGGGTGTTATTTCGACACAGTACTTTGAGTCACTGCTGACAAAGACTCGCTCTTGCAACATATTTTCTTGTTTATATATATCTTTTGGGACACATCGTCTGATCATGTGATTTTGCATTCATGGAAGGTTCCAGACTTGACATCAGATAATAGCCATGATGACTGTAACCTGAATGCTGAATCTTCATTTAAGTTTTTGAGAGTACGTAACATTTAATATCGTGTCACCGATGTTCAAAAGTTGGTGTCACTTAAATTTGACGTAGTTTTTCGGAGCTTTTAATAACTTTGTCATTTAATGCCCAAAAACCTTTTTTTCTTCCATTAACATGTTACAATCTTTTGTTTTCATGGAAATAAAATGAGTTGGTTTCATTCTAATGTTTATCAGGATACAGCTATGTTTAAAATCAGTGCCTTGCAGAAAGCTCTGGATGAGTCGGAACCTTCCACTAATTTGGAAAGAGCTAATAAAGAATACCAGGAACTCACTGAAAAATTCAGAGACCTTCTTGAAAAAGAGAACATGTTTGTATTAGAATCCGAGGCGGCAGTAAATCTTGGGGTAATTACTTTCTTTTTCTATCCAAAATGGTTTTAATGGTGATTATGTCCTTTTGTGAGGTTGTACCATAGGACAAAAATCCATTTTGTTTTAATTAAATACAATAGATTCACAAAGAAATTACTCGAAACACAAAATATTTGAAAGAGAAATACTGTATTATTCATTTCTAATGCTCCGTTCAGCTTAGACTAAAATCCACATTGTTTTAATTAAATAGAATAAATTCACAAAGAAATCAGTCGAAACACAAAATATTTGGAAGAGAAATACTGTATTATTTATTTCTAATCCTCTGTTCAGCTTAGACCAAAATCCACATTGTTTTAATTGAATAAAATAAATTCACAAAGAAATTACTTGAAGCACAAGATATTTGGAAGAGAAAAACATATGTTTATTTATAAATCTGTGTTCAGCTCAGGGTGTTGAAAAATCACTTGCTTCATTTTTCATCACCTTCTGCTCAGCTGACAACTCTCTCTCTCCCTCTCTCTCTCTCTCTGGAGTCGATGCCTTCTGTCTGAGGTTGTCAAAACAAATCATCTCTTTTTATGAGTCCAAGAATCTTCTGGAATATGTGATGTCACCAATCATCCTCAAAATTGATAATCACAGTCATTATTTTACAAGGTTTGATAGACTTTCTGGCAGGAGCGTACTGAGCCATTGGTTAATCGGACCATGCCCGAGGGCCCGGCACTGTAAAGGCCCCCTTTACAGTGCCGGGCCCTCGGGCATGGTCCGATTGCAGGCCTGGCTGCAAATAGAATTATCAAGGATATCTTTGTTATACACTATAACAAGGACATCCTTGATAATTTTGTTGGCATAATTTGCACTCGTTGGCCTTCTCTAGGTATTATGTAAACTTGGAATGCTTTTTGGAATTGCAAACCAAAGCGTCCATTCAATCCACTGAGACAAACTGTCCATATTTTGTAACTTGATACTAAGTAAGTCTTTGTTAAGTATTCTTAATTATTTTTGCCTACAATTTGTATTCCCCAGATGAGAGTTAAAGCTTTTATATACAAATGCCTAAAACCACTAAACTATATGTCATGTAAAATCGCTATGGCTACAATAATAAAGATGAAAATAGAAATTTGAATGAATAGAATAATAATAATAATAATAATAATAATCAGAGCTTGTTTGGTAGTGTAGTTGGTTGAATTAATTCAAATTAATTATTTGCAAAGAAGACGGCAAACCAAAATTGCGGAGAAAAAGAATTGCTTTATCAGACTCAGGACAAAACTTTGTTTTGGGCTGAATAAGAGTGCTTTTCAGCTCTGCTGTCAAACTGGAATTTAGTTCAAAGCTTGTTTTAGAACTTAGTGACAGCTCTTGTCAATTCAATGTTGTGTCAAAAAATATTTACAGTGCTTTTGATATTTTTGTTCTTGTAGGTTTTCTTGGTTGGTAATTTAATACCGGGGAACCTACTTTCCTTGCCATCACGTTACAGTCTTACAAATCCAAAAAAAGTATATTATTTGCAATTTTAAGAAATGTATTTTTAAAGTCTAATGTATCTTATTACAGGAAGATAAAAAAAGAATTTTATCTGAAAATGAGTATCTGAAAAAGGTCTTAGAAATGGAGAAAGATAAAGTTCATACTTTAGAAGCCAGTATGGAGAAGTTATTCCAAAAAGGTAATATTATATTGAAAATTAATTTTCTTACAACAGAGTTTTTTAAATTGCTTTAAGCGTTGTTTGTAAGGTGTATAGATTATTATGAAAGCTTTTCATAAAGTGATAAATGGATATATCTACTTGGTCGAGCAAAAACCCATGTTAGGCACAAGGCCAGATTTATGTGCCCATTATATCCCTGGGCTTTTTGTAATCAGTGTTTCCCTTCACCTAGATGAGTTACAAGAGGATATATCTATTTGGTTGAGCACAAACCAAAGTTAGGCACAAGGCCAGTTTTACGTGCTCATTATATCACTGGGTTTTTGACAGCGAGGTTGGCGCAGTGGAAAAACCTTGGTCCCTGGAATCATATCACACGAGTTCAAATCACAGTCAAATCTATTGCATTCACTGTCTCGGGCGGATGAGGCTTGTTAACTGGGGAGAGTAACTCATCTAGATGAAGGGCAATACTCATTACAAAAGCTCATGGATATAATGAGCACATAAAACTGGCGTTGCACCTAACCTGGGTTAGTGCTCGACCAAGTAAATATGATGTCACTGGGCTTTTGAATACTATAAAGATTTAACAGTATCCATTTGTGACGTTTTCCTTTTGACAATGAATGACAAAACTTTTCACTCAATGATTGATGAATTCATTTATCCCGTCTTTAGGAGTAGCAACCTCAAACGACCTGGTTATCAGTGAAAGTACTGAATCTCTGGTCAAAAGAATGACCATGCTGGAAATGAAAGAGTTAAATGAACGCCAAAGGGCTGAACACGCTGTACACATGTATGAGAAATACAAAACGGTGCTTAGAGATTTGGAACGAAGAAATAAAGAACTAGAAGAGAATATGTCTCAGGTGAGACTTTTTTATTTATTTATTTTTTTTTTGAATAAAACTTTTATCAGTTTTTAATGAAAAACATGTTTGAATTTTCACAATCCATTTTAAAGAAACTTAAATTTTGATTGAAAAAAACCTATCAGATAATTTCTGGGCGATATATTTTAATCAATCCAGTTGAATATGAATACGTGAGTTCGAATACCAGTCGTTCCATGTACATTCATATTTGGACTAATACCCTTGGGAAAGGTATGAATCCACACTTTCCCTCCGGCTATGGGTTAAATAGTGCACATTAAAAAAACTACATGTGGACAAAAGAATGTTTATCAAAAAATAATTGTTCTCAACATTGAATGACCTGAATTGGTTGATATGGATTAAATAGTGCATATTGTCTTATTAAAAAAACTGTGTGGACAAAAGGAACGTTTATCAAAAGATGATTGTTCTCGGCATTAAATGACTTGAAATGGTTGATGTGAATTAAATAGTGCATATCGTGTTATTCAAAAAACTACGCGTGGACAAAAAGTAACAAACAATGATTGTTCTCAGCATTAAATGACCTGAAAAAGGTTGATATGCAGGAAATGGCAAACATCACAAAAAAAGTATCAATATTTTTTTCTTTATCCATGCAGGTTTCAAAAGTAAATCTTGATCTTCAACGAATTGAACGTGATCTGAGAGATGAACTTGCAAGTGAGTTGATTTTATTTTCAATTCAAAATAGAATGAATATTTCTAAAAGCGATTTAAGTTGATCTTTTTGTTGGTTAATATTTTCTAATAGAAGTATTGCCCAGCTTTGCCTGGGCATTTAACCGTTTGGACCCTGAAAGGCCGGTATATCAGCCCTGGCTACCTAGCAAAAAAGACGACACAACTGATATTTCAGCCCTCCATGATTGGCTAATTGGTATTTTTGCTAAATACGTATTGTCTTTTTCACTAGTTATCACTTTTTACATCAGGGTCCAAAGGATTAAAAAAAAACTTTAAATAAATTATTTCACCATTATTTTCAATGAAACTCTATTTGTAAAAAATGTAATACTTTAAAAAATTGTACAAATATTTCTAAATAAAATGTTTGTTGTCGGCATCTATTGATAACCATGATATGGTAAATTATTAAAATTGAAGAAAGTATATCTAAATCAATGTTTTTCCAACTAAAAACTGATTAAAACTTTTGCCCCAGGTCTGAATTACCTTTATGTCAAATTTCAAAACTGTAGACAAAAAATTGGTCAATGACAGCAGTCTGAAAAGCAGTAGTACAAATTATCAAGTCTCATCCCAAGGATTCCAAAAAAACAACATTTTTTCTTTTTTTTCTCCCTTTCTTCTTAAATACTAAATTAAATTGAAATTTTTTATTTAAATGAAATAACATCTTATTCTCTTCACAGATTCTGTATTATTTTCACTAATTTTGTTAATCTTAATAAAATTCATTAAAACCAAATTAAATTTTTCTATTTTTTTTCTCCCTTTCTTCTTAAAGACTAAATTAAATTAAAATTCATTCATTAAATGAAATAATTTCTTATTCTATTTTTACAGATTCTGTCACGAAAGAAGTTAGTGATGCAGATCGAATGAGAATCACAGATCTTGAACAAATTGAAGTGAACTTAAGAAATGAAATTTCAAAACTAAAAGTAAATTTCTAACTTTATTTATTTATCTATCTTTCCACACCAAGAGGTATCACCCCAACAGACATTATCAGTGACAACACAACTGAATTCAATAAAACCAATTAGTGTTTTTTTACATTTTTTATTTGTCGAATATTCTTATAACTTCTTTAATAGGTAGTGACAAGACTTTCTGACCTAACTGGATAATAACTTATGAGTTGACTTGCACATTTATTATTTTTAATTGCTGAAAAATTCTATTGATTTTTACCTCGACTCATTTGGTCAATAGAAATAATCAAAAATAAAAGAATATTAAATAATAAACATAAATAAAGAAAAAATGTAATATGTAAAACTCATTTCAGACTGTTGTCTTCATCTTTATTATTATTATCTTCACAATGTTTTGGCCGATGAATCTTTTAGCCTTCTTTAGGTGAAAAAACTTGGGAACCTCCATGTTATAATCAGGAGCTTTCACAGAACTTTGGACTTAATCCTTTATTCAATCTAAATTATGTTTCTAAAGTTCTAAGTGAGTATTATCTAAAGGTGCAGTTTAATCTCACCCAAAAGCAATAAAAACAGAATGAATTTCTAGACCTAACACTAGTTAGTACCTGTTGTTGAATCCTATTGATTCCTTGAGAAACATAGGGCTGCAACGACACTTCGCCAATAGACTCGGTTCTGGCTGGTCCTCTTTAGCTTGGCCCATGTCATTCTGGCAGCTCTGGACTCAGTGCTTCTTTTCCAGGTCTGCCTCGGGCGATCAACTTTATGCTTGCCTTGTGGGTTCCGTTCAAGGGCCTGCCTGATGATGTTGGATGCAGGCTTCTGAAAGGTCTGGCCAATCCAGTTGCATTTAAGGGCCTGACTCACTCGCAATGTAGAGCCCTGTTATGAGACCATAGGTTTTGAAAATTTCTTTAGACTTGTTTTAAACAGCCATGTTTAAAAAAATAGAGTGTATTGTTCTATTTATGTAAAAAATAGAAATTAAATTCCGACAATGTGAAAAATATACATATGAACAATAACAACAATAACAATATATTAATAATATATTATTACATAAAAAGCTGACGTTCAAACATTTCCATTAATACAAACTATTATCAAGGCTAAGATTTCAATTGAATAAACATCTTAGCCTTGATAATGGTTTGTATTAACCGAAAGGTTTGAACGTTGGCTTTTTATGTAATAATATATTATTGATATATTGTTTTTGTTCATATTATGTATATTTTTCCTATTGTTCTATTTCTATGATATTTGTCCTTTTCATGACATTAATTTAAAAAAAAATTTTGTTTTTAATTTTCATTTTCCAGGAGGTGTCAGATGTTGCAACATCTCAAGCGAAAACCTTAGAGATGCATCAGACATCACGAGACAAGGAAGTGATTTCTCTTGAACAACAGTTGCTTGACTTTCAATGTCAAAGCAATGAAAAAACCGTGATAGGTATTGAAACCTATGATTCATACACAGCCACAAGTACAGATGATGAGGATGAGGAGATGGATGTAGTGCATGTACTGATATGATACATGAAATCCTGGTTTGGTTGTATCCTCGACACAGACAACTAAAGATTTGAGTAAATCCGAGGCTAAATCAGACACAGCAATAAATTAAGATTTCGAATTTGTTCTTTTATTTCTGTAAGATGCAAAAAACTTAGTTTTTAATCTGTTGGGATAGGAGGGCCTACAACCAACCATGTGGAACACTATTGCCATGAGAGTAGATGGCAGTGAGTTCATTTATGTATATCATATTTACTTGATGGAGCTCCAAACCAATTTTATGTGCTCACTATATCTCTAGGCTTTTGTAATGAGTGTTACCCTTCACCTAGATGATATATATCTACTTGGTCGAGCACCAAACCAAGTTAGGCAAAAGGCCAGTTTTACGTGCTCACTATATCTTTGGGCTTTTGTAATCAGTGTTGCCCTTCAACTAGATGACTTACAAGAGGATATATTTTCTTGGTTGAGCACCAAATTAAGTACAAGGCCAGATTTACATGCTCACTATATGCCTGGAATTTTGTAATCAGTGTTGCCTTTTAGCTAGATGATATATGTACTTGGTCGAGCACCAAACCAAGTAAGGCACAAGGCCAGTTTTACCTGCTCACTATATCCCTAAGCTTTTGTAATCAGTGCTGCTTTTTACATAGATGAGTTACTCTGATTGAGTTCACTCCGATTTTTTTGTGCTAAAAACAAACAAAAAAATAAACTTCTTACACTAATTACTTATTAACTAATCATTAATTTGCTTTTATACCCTCTAAAGAAATAATCATTATAGTACCTCTCCTATATGGCTAATGAGCCCTAATGATTAATAGGGCTGTGTCAATATTCTTTTATTATAGAATATTCTACTAGTAACTTGACTAATTTGTGATTCTACCATTTCTTTTAATTCTGTAGTAATTACTGGGGGCCCTAAAAATATCCACAGAATTAAAAGAAATGGTAAAATAAAAAAACAGTCAAGTAATGACAAGAAGATTTTTAAATGAAAGAATATTGTCACAGCCCTAATGATTGATAATGTCTAGACATAACTATAAATCAAGTACAGTAATCATTTATGCAGCTGAGCATAAAACTGCTTATATTTCTGTACTTTGTGACAGCTTACCATGCAATTTTAGTGACCAAGCTGTAGGTTTTTTGGTGGTTGTTTACAAGCCGTTCTATCTAGTAACGCAACTCTTGCATGACTCAAGAGTTCACTTCTCTCTTGCACCATTCAGCGTGTCATAATTAGGTTTACGTACACTTGTTTCATTTTCATAAGTAAACAGTTCATATATTGACAAATGACCTTGGGAAAGGTATGAATCCCTGCTTTCCCTACAGCTATGGGTTAAACAGTGCACATTGTGTTATTAAAAAAACTGGCATTAAATGACCCAAGAGTGGTTGATATGCCGTTAAACAATATAGATCTTTCTAAATAACTTCAACATTAACTTCATGAAAAAAAAATCAGTAGCTTTTTCGCGTGTCCATCGCTTTCAGTATTCTTTTAAACTAAAAACCTTCTCAAAGAAATATCTTATCTCATAGGAAGCTATGTATTTATACTGTTTGTTCTTTTTGTCCACACATAGCCTTTCCTAATTAGTTTTATGGCATATCCACGTTTTTAGGCCATTTAATGCCAAGAACAATTATTTTTAAGAAATGTTATTTTTGTCCACACATAGTCTTTCCTAATTAGTAGTTTTATGGCATTTCAACTTTTTTAGGTCATTTAATGCTGAGAACAATCATTTTTTAAAAATGTTCTTTTTGTCCACACATAGTCTTTCCTTGGGTTTCCTAAATTTAGGGCACCCAAGGAAGACTGGAGGGTGTTTCGATCGAAACATTGCGAGAAAGAAAATAATCTCGATGAGTAAAATAGTTCCATTAATACTTTTCGAAGTTTTCTGTTTTTTTTGTAGTAGAATTAATTATATAGACAGAATTAAAAACAATGATCAGCCTAAAGATATTGGTCTTCCTTATACAGCACCCAAAGAATTGCACACTCTTCCCAAGTACGAAATAATTTCAGTGAATGATAACTAATTGATAATTTAGAAAGATTCAATAAATAATGTTTAGCAAATATGGTTTTTCGCAATCCTTGGGATGAGGCTTGATAATTTGTAGAACTATTTTGCGGACTGCTGTCCTCATCCTTGTCATTGTTATCTTCACAACGTTTTAGCCGATGAACTCTTTAACCATCTCCAAGTGATCGAACTCGGAAACTGATTATAACAAAAAGGTTCCCGAGGTCTATCACCTGAAGATGGACAAAGAGTTCATCGGCTGAAATTTTGTGAAGGTAACAATGATAAGGATGAGGGCGGCAGTCTAAAAATAGTGGTACAAATTATCAAGCTTCATCCCAAGAGTTGTGAAGATATCAATGATAAGGATGAGGACAACAGTCTGAGAAATAGTTGTACAAATTTAGCAAATCAGATGTATCTCTTTTTGGAAAAACAAAGATTCATTTTTGGTTAACTGATTTTATCAACTTGTTTGGTCATTTAATGCCGAGAATGATAATCTTTTATAAATACCTTTCTTTTGTCAAGAAATTGTTTGAATAATACTAGTTGCAATATTTGAGCCATTGGGGAATTTTACGGCATATCAACCTTTTTAGATCATTTAATGCCGAGAACGATCATTTTGGAGAAATGTTTTTTTTTTGTCCACGCATAGTTTTTTGAATAATGCAATATGCACTATTTAACCTATAGCTGGAGGGAATGTGAGGATTTATACCTTTCCCAAGTATATTGGTCCAAATGTGAATGTAAACGAAACAACTGGGATTCAAACTCACGTATTACGATCCCGAAGTCCGACTGCCAATCCACTGCCCCAAGTGGACCTCCCCTGATCAGAGTTTTGAGAAGGCTCCTTGCCTCAACATTTATTTCGGTCATTTCATGCACTGAACAATTTTTTGTAATCCTATTTCTCTTAACATATTTTATATAACACTATTTAATGTGTAGCTAGAGAAAATAAGAGGATTCATTACTTTTCCAAGGATATTAGCCCAAATGTGAATATTTTGAGGCAACTGAGGTTTGAACTTTCATATCATAATTTTAAAATTAAAGCACATATCCATTAGTTTAATGTTGATTTGCCCCATTTATATGAAGGGGTGTTTTTTTTTCCAGAAACTTGATGATATATACCTAGTTGAGCACCATACCATGTTCAGCACAACGTCAGTTTTATGTGCTCATTATATTCTCAGATATTTCATCAGTGTTGTGTCCTTCACCTAGATGAGATACTCTCCTGTGTTAATGAGCCTCATCTGCCCGAAAGTTCAAGACAGTTGATAATGACATTAAGATATATAATTTCAAATTGTTCTCTTCAGTTACGTACAGTGAAGAATCTGATTTGGATATGAGGACTAAGAATATTCAAGAAGGATGTGATTTACTGTGTAAAAGGCTCTATAGGAGTTCATTGGTTGTTCTTACCTGAGTATGAAAGTGTATGTAAATATAAGGTATGTTCAATAAGTAATAAGAAAATGTCGGGAGAGATAATATTTATTTTCATAAGCTTACAAAACTTTGTCCTCTTGAAAATAATGGCCTTCCGCATCAACACACTTCTTCACGGGTCTCTTCCAATCCTGGAAGACCTTCTGAAAGTCCTTCTTTGGTAGCCCCTTGTGGTAATTTTCCAAGGTCTCTTTCAGCTTCTCTTAGGCTGTCTTTCATGCGTGAAAACAGGAAGAAGTCGCATGGGGCTAGGTCAGGGCTGTAGGGTGAGTGTTGTACCATTTTCATTCCCCTGCTGCCCATCCAAGTGGTCACCAGTGTAAGTTCAATAAGTAATGTCTTTGTGGAGATTCAGATCTTTGGTCAGATCTATCTCCACTGTGCCAATACCAATACCAACAGCTTCAGATATCATCTTTACACTTATCTGACGGTCTTGCATCACTAATCTTTGCACTTCTTCAATGTTTTCCTTCTTGCGTGCACTGTTTGGTGGTTCAAATCTGGGTTCATCCATCCTCAACCTGTTCATTTCCTTCAGAAAATCTGTTAAACCACTGATAGAGATTTGCTTGACTCATCTGTTCATCCCCATAGGCCTCCTTTAACATTCCATAAGCTTGTTTGGTTTTCTTTAGTTTAAGACAAAATTTGATGGCAAAATATTGTTCCCCGTTTTCCTGCTTCGGCAAACCTGATTAGACTGGTCCCAAAATGAACTCCTGCACTCAAACCTAGAATGAGAAGAAGTTGTCAGTAAATATTTTGTAGACTATATGTATATGTACTTCACCATGAAATAGCAGTTTGATCAAATCATACTTAATGTCTCTCCTGACATTTTCTCATTACTTATTAAACAAACCATGTATTTCCAAATTCCATCCAGATATAGACTAAATAGCATATTAAGTGCTATTCAGAGATCTTTTAGAATTACCCCCTACCAAAAAAAAAATGCTGTGAAAAAAACATATCCTTAAACTAAATGAGGAGTTCAGAGTAACAACCCAACAAGCGCCAAAAATAAAAAAAAAAACTGCAAAAAAAACAAAGCAAGTAAACCACAAGATGTGCTGTGATTGGCAGAAAATGTTTGTCCCGTGCAAATCTCATTTGACAGTAAATGATTAGCAAGAGTGTAGTGGTGCTTGTCGGATTGTACTCCCAAGTCTGTACATTAGTCAATTTTCACCCATGTTTCAGTCTTAATTTGACCATTTCTTCTCTTCTACATGGTAGAGGAGGCTTTTAGGAATACAGTGGTATACATAACTCATTTTTGGCCGCGATGACGCTTGTCAGATTGTTATTCTCAACACCTCAAAATAAACACAACTAAAATCACATAAACTACTTCAACTCTACAATATATCAAATATAATAGTCTTATAACCCTGAAAATGGTCGTAGATGGCTGAAAATGTTTGGACAAAATCTCAGGGATTATATAGAAATGAAAAAATAAAAATAAAAATTATTTATAATTAAGCATGTTTGAAAAAACATTCTGCTTAAATATACTAAATTAACTTAAAGTAGGACGACTTTTGTCCAAAACTAAAATGCCTGTACACCCCACAATTATTGTTGGAATTTAATGACTGAAAAGTTTTGATATGTGATAAAACAGAAATTTGTTTAGCACAATGATGCAGACCACCAAAATTTGCATAGCACAATTATTCAGACCACAGAATTTTGTATAGCACAATGATTCAGACCACCTAAATTTGTATAATTCAGA
>JAYKTE010186979.1:0-12582 GCA_036873565.1 Xipholeptos notoides | reverse complement strand
GTCTGCTCCAATTTTGGACCTACTGATATAGGCCAGATTTATTCAAGCTCTGGTCTGCGATTGGCTGAAATCATTTCCACCCTATTATAAAATGAAATAGCCTTATCTTTACGATCATACTACATCATCTTAAAAAGAAAGAAAGAAATAGGGCTCATTATGACAAAAATATTCCGACATGATTTGCCTATGAGAAAGTTACATTTCAGAAAAAAGAAACATCAAACAATTGGTTTTGATATACGAGAACATTGGAAAGAAAGCATCTTTTCAGGATTTACAGTCATTTAATGCAGGCAATAATCATTCTTTCATAAACATTTTTTTTCTTTTGTGAACAGGTTGTTTTCAGAACAAAAATTGCACCATTTAATAATCTATAGCTTGGGGTGATCAGAGAAATCATACCTTTCCTAAGGGTATTATTAGTCTGAGGATAAATTTAGAAAGCAGTTTATATAAAATAATCCCCAGCAAAAATACTAAAACAGTTTCCTCATTTGTTATAACGAAAGAATTTATATTTCTATTATTTGCTTTGTGAAAAAAAAAAAAAAAAAAATGTTGTTTTTGCCAATCTTTAAGTGTTTCTCAGATAAAAACTGATATGCTTTTCAGGTCCTAAATTGGTTATTTATCAGAAATGGAGACAGATTAAAAAGTGTGGCCAACACATACAAACAAGGATTGGCCTGTGAGTCATTAGTTAGCTTTTCATAGCAAGGAAAAGCAAGAAAGAAGAAGAAGAAGGAGAGGAAGAAGAAAAAAGAAAAGAAAAAACAATTAAAATGCAATGATCCTTCAACATAAAATTTTATAAAACTGACATTTATTCTCTTGGTTTCGAATAAAATTTGTGAACACAAACTTCAATTTAAAATTTATTCTTAAATTTTTTATGTCGAATGAACGTAACTGTTAATACATACACATATGGCAAGGGTGTCATACCTAATCAAATTTAAAACTTTAATAATCTTATTTTTTCAATTTTTAAACCTGGCGTGTTAAGTGGGCCATTCAGGATTATATAGAAGATTGATTTGTTTATTTATCTATATTTTTACACACACACATAAACTGTACTGATGAGTTGTGATAACCACAAAACAGGCCTGTACACAGTTTGCAATTATATATATATATATATATATATAATTTTATAATATGTATATTTAGGTAGCATTTTTTTCACAGAGATCTCCGATTTATTTTTTAAAAATTAATTTCTTTGTTTAATTGTATATCATGCCCTAGATGTTGTCAATTACTGAATCCTTTTCTTAAAATCAAAATTGACCCAAATTCTTCCCATTTCTTTCTGTTGAATTCTTCCATGTCATCTCTATAGCTATTGTGTCCATCTAGAAGCCACCAACCAGAAAAAGAAGAAGGGAATTTACTTACAAACTCTGTTCCTTAAACTGAAGATAAATGAATTGGGAAGTGCAATTCACAATTGATACTTTACGACTGAATGAAAATCTAAAAAATGTGAAACTAATATTTACCAGGTAAATCTTGCAGTTTGTCATAACCGTGTCTTTCTTCATTATCGAAATGGAGATAAAAAGCATGTTTGTCTAAAGCTGGAAAAATCTGTGCAGGGTTAACAATCTTTGACGTAGATCTGCTGAGGAGATTGCCAAATGTATTTACAATTTCACTGTTTACACATTCAACCATTCTTTGTTCACTGAAATCTAAAAGAAAGGCCATAAATAAATTAGGATTTTGAGTGAAATTATATTCAAAAGGAGAGGAAAACAAAAATAAATTTCTTATAAAAACAGAAATTAACGATTTAAAAGAAAAAAGATATTTTTTGGTTAATAAGCATTTCACATTATAATAGTTTAATGGTAAAAAATAATTTTGCAACTTCCATAAATTTATGGAAGTTGCAAAATTATTTTTCTACATAAGATCCAGCTAACTTTATACACTCCTGCAAGTGATGTCTCCTTTGAGAAATTACTTTTTGATAAATTTTTGTTGCTCTATTTTCACTCAGATTGAGTTTATGTCATTTGTTTTAGAACTTTTGGATTTACCCTCATATGATGACAGTTGAAAGCCGAAAGAACGTATTGAACATCAAAAGAGATCATGACTCACTGTTGTCTGAATGAGGAACTCCTTCTCGTAATAAAAAGTATCGTAAACAATCTGGTGAATATTTTTTCATTAAATCTGTTGGGTTTACCACATTTCCTTTAGATTTTGACATCTAGAAAAGAAAGAAAACCTTTAAAAATAAAAAGAATGAAAAAAGAACAAAGATTTAAATCAAATAATTTTAGACATTTTTGTAGAGTTTCACTTTTTAAGGCTGTTTAAGTTTGTTTGTGTTTTATGGCATATCAACCTTTTTAGGTCATTTAATGTCAAGGACAATAATTTTTTGATAAACGTTCTTTTTGTACACAAGTAGTTTTTTGAATAACACAATATGCACTATTTAATCCATAGCTGAAAGGAATTCAGGGATTCATACCTTTCACCAGGGTATTAGTCCAAATGTAAACAGAACGACTGGGATTCGAACTTGCATATTACGATTCCACAGTCCAACTGCCTATCCACTGTTTAAGATGCCATTATTATTATTATTATTATTGCTTACAGCAAAATAAATAACTTTGAATTTCTATGCAATTTTTCATTGTTATGTTAATTTTAAAAAATCTCCATGTTAAACCTTGAATCAATGATTAATCTAATTCATAAGGTCTTTACAAATGGACAAAGAAATCGATTGCCTTAAATAACTGACCCATTGACATGAAAAAAGCAGATCAACTCATATTCATGCTGGTCTTGCTCAATCGCAGTATAAGAATGTGGTTTAATTGATTGGTTTTATGGCATATCAACCTCTTTCTAAACATTGGTTTTAAGTTTAAAGAAAGGTTGTTTATAAAAATCTGGTTTTGTTGAAATATTCAAGGTTGTGTCTCAAAGTCATGTCATATTTTGAAGTCAAGTTTGACATTAAAGTGTTGTTTTACACTAGGCTAAGGATGGAGATGCAGTTTATTACCATACTGAGGATGTAGGGGAACATTGTAGTGAGATGTACCATGATTATTCAAGATAAAATGCATCTTATCAAACTGGATTGGATATTAACCTTTGTGACGGAAGAAACTCAATATTGACTCAATTCATGTAGGCAGGAAAGCTTAATTATTTGTGTAGATTTATCTGTTTAATGTCATATCTAATTCTAAAAAAATGGGTTTTTTTTTTAAAGTAAATCTATTTATGTAGATTATTAAGGGTTTAAAGGTATCAGCCCCTAAAATTAATTTGAAATTGAAACAATCTACCAGAATTCATAATGGAAGACATGACCTCTAAACTACTGGAACATTCTGATTTTGAAGTCATGTCAGAAAGAAATTGAATCAAATAAAAAAGGATTTTTGTTCTGATGAATTTCACAATTGATTTAATTCTGGCTTCATCAAAAAGTTATTTTCAACCCCAAAATCTAACAATTTTTTTAAAATTCCTTCGGAAAGACGATTCAGCAATAATGTTGGGGCAGCACTCCCACTGTCTCTAACTATTGGATCGGGACACAGAGAGTATGGTAGTAACTAACTTTAGTCCAGCAGTTGAGCAAAGATATTGCTCAATTTACCTCTTTTCTGTATTTTCATTGATACATATTTATTTAACTGTTCCTGTATTCTTCATCGTCAATTTTTCATATATTAACACCAAAACAAATAATGATGTGATTAGAAAATAAATAAGAGAGAAGAGAAAAGAAAATCTTGTTGACATTACCTTTTGACCATCGATTAGCCAATGAGAATGACAAAGGATTTGAGATGGAAGTTCCATTCCAGTCGCCATTAAAAATGCAGGCCAATAAATGGCATGGAACCTGAAATAATGAGGCCAGGTGGTTATTAAGAGAAATGGAATTATTTCAGGAGAAAAATATAATGAATTCCGAACCAATAGAACATTCTAAGAAATTCTATAAAAATAAGTTACTGAATGCATGCAAGTAATTTTATTTAGATTGAATAAAAAGATTTAGATAATCCAAATCTTATGGATTTGCTGGGTTTTGGGATTTCATACTGGATTTATTCCCCATTCATCTGATTTCCAACACTTATTTTGAGAATTGAATGAAATACAAGATTGGTTCACTTTCAAAATTATTTCCTTTAGGAAAAAGTTAGTTACGTTAAAATAATATATCTTGCAAGAATTTATTCAAAAACAATTCTATTCATTATTTGAACATTACAACTCATGTTGTTTAGGAATATAAGTAAGACCCTTGATTTGTTGTGTTTTTGTTCTGGAAAAAAATTAATCCAGAAAAACAACATCCAATTCTTTTTAGAGTACAAAATCATAATTAGTGAACTGAGAATGTCCTTTATTCATGAAAATGACAGTTTGATGAAATACCATGTATCTTATTCACAATTCTGTCACATATGTGTAAAGATTACCCTCTCTATTATGTTGCCTGTTGTTATTTCACCCTATTTGTTTCAATAACGGTTCTGATACTTGGCTACTTTGAAATTTACCAAGATCTTACAAAAACAATCTCTGATCTTGGTATTTCCTAACAAAAGGATTTTGGAGTAACAAAGTTGAGGTCGGCCATCCTATTTGTTGATCTTGACCTTTCTATTCCTTTTTTGTTCTTATTAAATGATCGCAAATTGTACAATCATAAATTGTCAAATGCATGCTAATTAGGTCATTTAATGGTGGAAACTGGTCCTGGTGTTAGAAGATGACTCACAAACTTTGGCTCAACCTAGCCTTATCTAATCTTGGATTATTTCTTTGCTGTTTCTAGTTTTAACCTGAAATTCTATTCATCTATCATTTTGAAATGAAGACAAGTAATTTACATAATTTTTTATGAGAAATCTTAATCCCAATCCTTTTGATAAAAAAAGATTATCAATTTGGTCGGGTATTATCATTTCTTTGATCTAAAAGGAATGCTTTACATACATGTCTCTATTGGTCTGATTAATGGATCAGTGAGAAACGATCAGTAACCATGACCTTTGCCTGCATACATTAAGATATACTGAGGTCATAAAATAGGATTTTATTTCTTTTTTTTTTTTTTAGAATTATTTGGTTTAAAATTTTGGACAATTAAAAGAGAAGAACTGACTTTAATATTTCTTTTCCAACAACATGACAACTCGGAGGCCATTGACTCGGTTGGCCTGGGTATCCTGTTACGGTTAAATAATTGATTAATGCATCCAACCAAACATAAACCTGATAGAAGAAGAAAAGAAAGAAAGAAAACAAGAAAGAATGAATTCACAATTGAAATTGATATTTTCTTCAATAGATATTTATGAAGATCTAAGGAAAATCAAGAAATAAGATTCCTTCTGACTAAAAATGAGCAAAAACATTTTATATATGAAGAAAGTATTAAAAAAACTCCGAAAATATTGATAAGTTAATGAAATAATAGGTAATACTTGAAAAAGTCGAATACCAACTGTTTGTGTTGGATCCCCAGGGACAGGAATGCCCCATGAAAGTCTTTTTCGACTTCTTGAAATTGAGAGATCAGAAAGCATGTTGAGATAACTCTTGGCCAAGGCACTCCATAAAGGAGGATGGATAACTGCAATGGAGAAAAAGGGTTCAATTCACAAAATATTAAAATAATATTAAATGTTGATATGCCATCAAACAAAATAATATTCAACAAATACAAGTAAAAAGATAAATGACTCTCAATAAGAATATTTAGTAAATTTTCTTTTTACCTTTTATAAAATCTTGACAGGATTTTCTTAATTGAATTCATTAAAAACCTATGTTTGTTTTTAAATATATTAACATAGTTTTTCTTGAAGTTAAATTCTTATTTGCATGGTATTTGAGAAGCAAAAGCATTTTTTTAACTGGACGTAGAATTTTGGAATAGATCTATTAAATCATATCTATTTTTTTTACCTATTAGCCTCTATGGGTTATTTAAGGTCAGTTAAGTTTTTTATTGGCATTTTTCTTCAATCAGATTTTCTGATATATATTTAGTTCTTTCAGAAATCTAAGGATATTCTGTATCATTGTATTCAAATATATTTTTCATATCATCAGTGTTGAAGAGGTTCTTTCTGAGGTTGGTGAGTGCTTTACTTTTTATAAGGATGTGTATGACTGTGAGAGGTGTTTGGCATGATCTACGATTGTGGTTCTTTGTTCAGTATAAAGGAATGTGTGAGATTGGCGTGTCCTATGTGAAAGCAGGATAGGATAACTTGTTCTTTCTTGGATTTTGTGAGGGCAGGAGTGTGTTTATCTACTTTAGGTTTTATTTGAAATAGTTTGTTTTTGGTATTTTGGTTTCAGTCTTGTTGTAATCTATTTTGGAGGAATTTATTTATTTTTGGATTCAGATCTGTATATGGTATTTTGAGATTTTCAGGAGTTGAGGGCAGATTTGGCTCTGTAAATTATATTCAAATTTTGTTAAATTTTAAAGGCTTCTTTGTGTTGTTTTTAATTTTATTGTGGATCAATACAATTGAATTTACAATAGCTAAGAAATGCTGTTGGTCATCTGATAAAAGGAGACTGATTTATTTGAACTTTAATTGAGGTTGTCATTAAACAAATCAAAATCAAAAACAAACCATTTGAGTCGAGCCAGGCTCTCAGTTGAGGAATGAAGTGAGATAACCGAAACATGTAATTCTCTTCTTCAAGCCAAATGACAGGGTTTCCAGTCTCCAAACAAACCTTAGAAAGAAATTAAAATGGACAGAAAAATCATAAATATTTTGGGCATTGGGCAGAAATTTTATATATACATATATATCTGTATATCTATGAGAATATGTGGGTGTGGAATGGTCTCTACCAAACTACTCTGACAATTTTAGGTCTAAAGACTTGATATGTGATCTTCAGACCTGCATAAAATTTTAAAATCAGTTTTGAGCTGGAAATTTTGCTACAAAAGGGTCAAATTTGAAAGATTGGACTGTTGCGGTCTCTAACAAAATACCCGGCCAATTATAGGTCTAAAGAATTGAAATTTGATATGTGAAAATTTGGAATTAAAAAACCACACAGATCAAAATGCACAGTCTTATGACAGTCTTAATTCAGATATTTAATGCCCACATTTAGTTCTTTTAGCATTTATTAAAAAGAAACAAAACAATTTACAGATATAGAATTAAGCACAAATTTATCTTTATCTAGATTGGTGTCAACCCAGGGGGCAAAATTATGCCAGTGCATATCTTTTAAAAATGCTGTTTTAGTTTCTGAGTCTGTTTAAAATAAACTTCTATCTCATGGCATTTCTTTATTTTTTATTTTAAACAGGGAGAAGAGACTGGTTAAATAGCTGAGTCCCTAATGTATGACAAAAGGGAAAACTATCAGCAGTACAGCCTATTTTTGATGCTTTCCAATGAAAGTGTAACCTCTTGGGAAAGTATGAAACTTGGCATTGCGCCAGATTTGGGGATTGGATATGCTAATATAAATGCCTACATACATAAGGCTTTTATCTCAGTAGAAAACAAAAACAAATAAACAAAAAAATCTAAATTCTATTTTTATAAGTATTTTACTTAATATTAAGAGCAAAAATTCAGTCATATTCTGCTAAAATTTCACTTTTATAAACAAGAAAATTCTAAAGATGCATCAATTATTTCAAATGAAGACTCATTCAATTTTATTTTTAGTACTGTTCAATTTAATAGATTTTACTAAAAACTTAAAATCAATAGATTTTATTAAAAACTTATAGATCGAAATGAGAAAACATATTATTCTTATTAGTACTGTTTAATTTAATAGATTTTACTAAAAACTTATAGATTGAAATTAGAAAACATATTTTTCTTTTTAGTGCTATTTAATATAATGAGCAAATTGAATTCCACTAATCAGGTCGATAAACAAATTGATTGATAAGCTAAGAACTCTTTAAGGTATGGTTTGCAATAGTTTAATCAAATTATGAAAGTTCATGTTTGTCCCTATAATACATCTCATATTTTTGAACATGATAGTAAATTACAAGAATTAAATTTTCTTCAATATATTATAATGTTAATACAATTCAATATATTACAATGTAATATAAAATATAAGCAATATAAATCATTGGGGTAATTAAAATACATATGTATATTAAAATGTAGGTTTTAAGAATTAATTTTCTGTACTGCATAACATTTTTAGTCCTTTGTACATTTGAAAATTGATGATAAATGATCAATTTAGGAGAGAACTTCTAGTTTACTCAGGACACCAAAATCATTTTGTGTCTAGGCTTAGAAATAAATAAACATTTCAATTATCTGGAAAGAGTAATATTTTGGAAAAATGGAAACAAAACAAATGTCTTTCATTTTAAAATTAAGTTTTTATGAGAATTTTCAATAAGGAAATCTGAATTCTAAGTCGGGCCCAACGTTTATGTTCTAAAGATAATCAAATAAAAGGTTTCTAGAATAATCATTGAAACTGTTATTTTTGGATTTTCTAACCCAGAATTAAAATTAATTTACTTCTATCACCTCCAATAGACACATTCCAAAAATTCCTAATAGGCTTAGAATAGAAATATTTTAATTCTCTTTATTTTTGGAAAATAAAATGTAATTCCAAAAATGGTCATCCATTTTTTATCATGATAAACAAAGTTGATCAATGTAAAAAGGAAAATGATTTGCAAGTGTGAAAGAACCAAACTGCAAACCATTTCAACCTGTTAATACAACAGCTGTTATAAGAAGGGTTTAAAGTTAAGACTATCAAAACTGTGAAGAATTTTTGAAGCAAGGCAATGAAATATTAGAAATGTGTTTCTAAATAGAAAGCTTTTAGAATTATTCCATAAGTCACAGTAATCATTTTCAAGTAGGGCTGACATCTTAGAATTGCAGGAAGGAACGGCACTTGTGATACGAAGAGAGGAGAGTTTTGATGCTTATCTTTACGTAACAAACAATTAGCACACTGACTTTATATCATTAATCATAAATAATTTGCAAACAATGCTAGGATATATTTACTTGGTTGAGCACCAACCCAATTTAGGCAGAAAGCCATTTCTATGTGCTCGTTATATCCCTGGGCTTTTGTAATCAGTTTTGCTCTTCACCTAGATAAATTACTTTCCTGAGTTAATGAGCCTCATCTACCCGAGACAGCTGAAAGTGAATGTAATGGCTTTGACTGGGATTCGAACTCATGTTATACAATTACAGAAACCAAGCTTTTACCACTGCTCCACCCTTGTAAAAAATCTAGGAACTACTTTGGGAAAATATCTAAAAAGTAGTCATATTTTAGTTATTGTAAATTATATGGAATTTTTTAATAAAAATAAAATGAAGATAAATAAAGAAACTATTATTCTGCTAAAAGTTTAGTTAAAGGAAGAAAAAGAGAAAATTCACTGAACAAAGAAATAAATAAACTGAAACAATAAATCTTTTTACTTCATTTTTTCTTAAAGCAAGAAATAGAATCTTTTAAAGAGAAAGTGATTTTAATTAATCAAAATCTGAAATAAACTTTACAAAAACAAAAAATCACCTTGGAATTAAATCATCTTAAAAATATTTGAATGAAATTTCTTTTTTTCTTTTTATTCAATAGCAAATAGTTTCTTTCCATTATTCAAAAATGTTGTTCATATTTTAAACTTCTTCAGTCATTAATAAAATAAAACAAGCATATTTCCATTTGTCTGAAGCCTTCCAAATGTCATCAAATGTAAAGATTCATTGAAAGAGAGACAGAGGAAAATAATAATAATAATGATAATAATAATAATAAAGATGTATTAAATTTTAAATAAAGAAACAATTAAAAACCTTATTTCTAAATTCCAATTCGATGTTTGGTACTTTTTTGTTTAGTGGCATATCAACCCTTCCCGTCATTTATTTCAATTCTGTTGAGTCAACATTTGAAAAACTGAATTTCGACAATTAAACCAATAGAAATCAGACATTGGGGGAGGGGATTAATACTTTTCCCAAAGTTATCAAATAAAATGTTCAATATCCCAAGTGTGAGATTAAGATAAATTTCCACTTTGAGTTGAACAAAAAGGGAAAAAATTTTATCATCATTTTTTAGGAATCATCAAATCATTAACATTTTAACAAAACTACAAATATTACTCGTCATTTTTAAATGCATATTGATCATTCAAATTAGAGTATTTGGACTATTGTCTCCATCTTTATTGCAAAATGCACAACATACATTGGCCTAAATGTGATGTAAATTACAACAAAAGTCAAGAGAAAAGGTTGAACGTAGTAAATAATGCAAACTTTCTCTTGCTTTAAAAAAAATATAGATATAATAAAAGATAAAAATAAAGTGAAGTGAATAGTAGTGAAGATAACTATGATAAGGATGAGGAGAGCAGTCTGAAAAATAGTTGTACAGAGATAAAGAATACAAACTGTTAATAATTTTCCATTCTTGTCCTCAATTTCTTTAACGTTGTTGTCTACAATAAAGGTTTCATCTGAGACTGAATACCAGCCTTTATAAAAATCTTTGTAAATAAATCCTTTTTCTGAGAGATGTTTCTGGAAAGAATTGAAAACAGATGTATTTTACTGTGGGTTTAAAACATTTAAAATCCTGGCATAAATCAGTTTTATGTATTGATTTTATTAGCAGACTGTTGTCCTCATCTTTTTGGCTGTTATTACACCAGGTTTCAGCCAACTTATCCTCTCGTCTTTGTCAGGGGATTAATTGTGTACAGAAAGGAACTCTGAGTCTAGTAATCGTATTCTCAGTAATCATTATTTTCCATAGTTGTTTTCTTTGCACTACATTTTGACCAATTAAACCTCTGGCCTGCTTGGGCAGGGATTGAAATCACTTTCTTCTGCCAATAGTCACATGGAACCGCTGATAAAATCAGTACATAGATTATCATCTCAAAAGAATTCCTAATAAATATAATTAAATCAGTTTTGTTCACAAATTTTCAAACAGCTTTTCATTTCAATAACAATTGTTGTTGTGATGTATGGAAATTTTTTTTTTTACACTCGTTTTATAAAAAATAAAAATCAATTTATATCTAAAGGTTTATTCATACTTTGTATTACTTAATGATAAATAAAAATGAAACGATAGCAAAAACATCAGGATTTTTTTCAATAAACTTTCAATACAAACAGTTTTTAATCTTGTCTTTAAAATGATCAAAGGCAAACCAAGACTACAAATAGAAATAATATTTAGTAAAGCCCAATATTTTAAAATCTACAATCGTTTAATCTCAAACATAAACTGAAAATGTCAAGAGAAGCCTTCATACTATGTCTTAATCTTTTTAATTAACTAGGTAGGATGAATCATACATCAAATATGGAACAAAACAATAATACAAAGTATTAAGCACCACTTTCCTACTTCATTAATAACCTGACTTATTTGTATTTCATTAAACGAAGAAGAGTCCACGCCAATTATAGGACAATATTTGCATAATCTGAATTTTGAGCTGAGTGTAAAATATAAAACAAGCCATTTTCAAAAGGTTCATAAAAATGGAAAACCTTTTGTGATGGAAAGGAAAGACACAAAGAAATCAATAAGAAAAATGAGGAAAATCTTGGCTTTAGAAAAAATAGAAATGACAAACCCAGAAATGTTGAACTGCTTTCAAATGTCTCTTTTCGGTTGTTTGAATAAAATCATTTGCATCAACATCAGCAATTTGAAAGCTTTCCTAAAATAGAAGAAGAAAACAATATGAAACATGAATAAAAAAAAGATGCAAGAATATTATTTATTATTTTTATTTATTTCTATAAATGATATAACATAAATTTGCTTCTTATATCTTTGAAAATAAAACCATTAGAACTGAATAATATCAATTTTCATCATTAAGAAAACCTATCATTTAAAAATCAATATGCAAATTAGCTGCATTATCTACATAAACCTTTACTTCTACATATTATGAAATGATTTTGATTTTAAAGTAAAAGTAAATAAAATTTACTTTAATTGTTTGTATTTTATGGTATATCAACCTTTTAGAATTTAGTTTAATAGAAATATAAATAAATATTAGGATCAAATGTTAATTTAATACAATTTTAATCTTAAAATAAGTTTTGAACTAAATTTTATGTAGTGACATAGCAACAGGGAGAGGAGGGGCGGCACATGTCAGGGAGCTGCATTTTGAGGGGGTAAATAGAAAATAGAAACAAAGTAAAAATAACAGAAAGCTAAAAAAATACTGTTTTAACTGAGACATTATGTCAAATGAAAATAAATATTTTTAAGTTGATTGTAGTTCCATGAAAATAAATATTTTAAGGGCTTTTTGAAATTATGAAGGTTAAGGGATTATTGACACCAGCAGGGGAAGAGGGAATCTTATGTCCACCTCAGGTGGCAAAACCAGTTACTATGCCATTGATTTTATGTCAATATTTAAAAATAATAAAGTCCCTAGGACCCGTGGCCAAACGGTTAAAGGCGTTGGATTGTCAACAGTTCGAAAGTAAGCGTAAGCTGACGGCACCAGGT
>JAYKTE010186868.1:0-12583 GCA_036873565.1 Xipholeptos notoides | reverse complement strand
GCTCCGATGATGATTGGTGTTATCATTGTTTTTATTTTCCATATTTTCCTTAATTCCTTGGCTAGATCCTGGTATTTACTGATATTTTCCCTTTATTATCATTATTATTATTATTGAAAAATTTCGTTCCGATTGTCTAGTGTTTTCCCATCTAGCAACCAGTGGGTTTCACTCGAGTTGGAATAACAACAAGTATCCTCGTATACTTCGCTCCAATCCAATCAAAAACTATACGATGCCAAATTTCCCCAGATGTTCTCCATTCTACATTTAGTCATTACAACCGCCATTAACAGAATATTTTCTTACTCTGTCAACGCCTGGTGATAATTTATGAAGCCAGAGTGGAAATATCTCCCCCGTCACCCCAGGATGTTTGGATACTACAAGACCTTCTCCTCGAGCGGTCGGGTATGCCTAGTTTTTCAGGGTTTTTTTTCCTTTCTTCTTCTTTTCTCCTTTTAGATTCCATTGTTCAATACTTTTCTGGTCGTATTCGCTGTACTCATATTTGCAGTGGTTATTATTATTGAGAGATCTCACATCAATTACCAAGTGCTTGTGCACCTAGCAACTAGAGTCTGAGTAACAAGTCCCCTCGTAACCTCCAGCAGGCTCTGCGCTATTCCAGTCAAAGACTGTATGGTGCAACATCTCGTTGGGGTTTCATCCTTCTGCATCTAATTCGTACGTCTACCATTAACAGAGACTTACTCTGCCAAAACATTATTATTATCATTATTATTATCCTGTTTGAATTTATGTGAGATAATATTATTAAGCAATAAATAAATAAAACGCTGCAAAGTTAATATATGATTGATATTATTATTTCTAAATTTCTAATTTTTAATTAATCCTGTTGAAAATGTTGCTTGAAGGATTATTACTGTTAAAATATTTGTCAATTAATTTTAGAAAGTTTTTAGCGATATTAATATTAGATAATTTTTCCAGTAAAGCGGATTAAACTCGATTAATTTTCTTTTTCTGTTTTTAGAATCTTGTTAATCTTTTTTAGATTTGTCAAGTTTATCTGAATTCTATTTAACTCGGCTATTCTGATGAAATTTTCATAAATACTTTTATTTTTTGTCAAATATTTTTTTTGTTTTACTACTTTAACATGTGTTATATGCTTCAGTATATTATGAAGGCGATTAGATTCTGTATCAACAGCAGATTGTTTTGCTTTATGATAAGGTTAAAAGTGACGTCCTGCAAAATTTACTTCTTTACAATAAAATATAATTTCTAGCTTAGATACAACTGTAATCAACTAAAACATTTCCTAACAGTGCTGACATTAACTGCAGCTGTAACAGAACGAGTGGGTGCGGTAGCTTGTTGGTTTAGGATAGATTAAGTTATTTGAGTTGTTGTAAATTGTTCAAATCCAAAACGAAGAATTGTTTTGGATTTGAAATATTTGACTGATATTTTTTTCAGAAAGCTATGTAATTGGAGAATTTATTTAGTAAACAATTGAATAGTTTACGCTGCTTGCTTTGTTATACTTGATTCTTTTAGGAGTGGGTTTTGGGAGAGTTTCAGTTTGTCTGTAAGACCGGCCAGTGGAAGTCGCGCGTCGGGCAACTCAAAATGAGGGGGCAGTCAACTTTTTGAAGCGATCTACTATTCTCTTTAATCATGATTGCGAAATAAATAAATAAAAATATATAATATTTTTATTGGAAAAAAAACTTTGTGTGATTCCTCACCAAGAAGTAGTGACACGCACACTCTCACCTACACACACACAACATACACACGCATAAGGGAGATAGACCAGATAGCCCTCGACAATGGTATCTTGCCAGGGGAAGTCCAAGGGGACGGCGAGCAGATTACAGAGGGTGTAACTCCGGAAAATGGACCTCAGAGTGTGGACTGGTGACGTGACGAGGAGAGGAAGGCGAGGAATAGTGATGTTGTGGTAATGTCACACAGCGGCTTCGTAAACGTTAAACAGGGCGCGTGTGGATATTGATTGGTTCAATTGTTTCTACAAGAAGGAATTCAATGTTGTAATTTCCTTCTGACGCGCGTCCATGATAGTTGTTGATTTATTAGAGTCTCACACCGGCAATATCTGCAATAGAATAATAAAGATTTCAGATTATGCATGCAAAAGTTCAATCATCATAAAATGCTATTTGCAATCCTCTATGATCTATTTCTTTTAAAAAAAAACCACGTAGAATTTAAAATTTAATTGAAAAATAACATTTTGAACTCGCATATTATCTTTTATCCATAATAGCTGAATAAAACTGGATCAAATTTAGAGTGAGATAGAAGGTGGGGTTAAATATTGATCTTTGTAACACTTAACTTTTTAGTGGCAATGAAAATAATGTGCGCCCTTTTTCTCCTGTTTAATTAGGCAAGAGATAAAGGAGTTGACAGATTCATTTGTCGGACAAAAGGCTTTGACCATATCCACAACAAACAAAGTAAAAAGCTAGGGCGTTGGTTGCACTGATGGATCTTTTAGAATATTGTTTCTTCAGCTTTCTGTACAATGGATAATCTAGTGTCTAGGAAATCCTCAATAACAATTATTTGGTCAATTCTCCGTTGCAAACTCTCAACATGCGTTGAATCTAAAATAGAGAAAAGAAAAAGATGCGTTCAACAAGTTTCGCCAAATAAAAAAGAAAGAAGGATTGATAAAAACCTATGTTTTTTCAGCAATAATACACATGTCGCTTCACAATGAAAATGACATCAAAGTAATAGCAATTAATTTCTAATGTATTCACGCTTAGGTCTACACTTAATTTATATCTAATATACCTATATTGTTTGTATATACAAGTTGATCCCATGACCGAGTAAAGCAAAAGGTATGTTTAATGTCTTTATTTGGTAGAGTGTCCCAGCACTGGTACTAAAAATATCCATCCTTTCCTCCTTAATTTTTTGTTTAAATTAACAATACCGCTGATAAAGATATTTCTTTTTTTAAGAAAGAAAGAAATACAAAAAAATTACAATCAATTCAAAACTAGAAAATTAATTTCTAATTCCTAATCAATATAGCAACTAACAATATATGCTATACTTGTCCCTATCATCCTACTAGATAGTTGCTTAGTCAGTACGACAATGGCGGCCTATAACCCCTCTGAGTGAAATTTGTGTTTTCATTGAATCAAACATTTCTTTAATTCAAACATTTTCTCTCTTTTTAAGTGTGTGTGCGCTCGAGTGTGTGTGTATGTGTGTCTGTGTGTGGGTGTCTGTGTGGGTGTCTGTGTACCTATTTTGAGGATGGATTTTATCCAAGAACAAATTGTCCAATAATAAGAGGTTACGACTTCAAACACTTTGGAACCATTTAATTGTCCTCGCAAAGCAAATAATCATTGTATTAGGGATTATGGCGTTTAAAATGATATAGTCATTTAATTTTATTTCAAGGATTTTATTTTGTTTTTCTGATTCACCAAGTTTATAAGCCGCCATTTTCTTAACCTACCATTTGTTCTTCAACAATTAATTACCTAAAATGACTAATTCATATTTACCATAGTAAGCAAAACTCATGATGTCAAATTTATAGAAAGCTTTGAAATAATACAGCTTTGCTATGAAAATCAAATATTTTTGTCCAAATTATAATGTTATGTGTGAGTGTTTTTTATCGGAGAAGAAAGCCTTGAGGACAAGGAATTGTATGTAAAGAGATTATTTAGGGATTGTTTAACTGGGCAAGTTGTGATTAAGGGGTTTTGTAGAAAAAGGGATTGGGCTACAGAAAAGAAGTATAAGTGGAGAAGGAAAGTCTGTCTGTTAAGAGGGATGGGGAAATTTGAGAAGGCTGAAAGTAGGAGGAGAATAGAGGAAGGTAAAAGAAAAATTAAAAGAAAAGAAAAGTGTAAAGAAGAAGTAGTAGTAGTAGTAGTAGTAGTAGAAGAAGAAGAAGAAAAAGAAAACGATTAAGCAAAAGAACATGAAGAATAATAAAAAGAAAAAGAAAGTTACGAGATGAATTATGCAAAAAATTAGAAGAAAAAGTAGTAGTGGAAGAAAAAAAGAAGACGAAGAATAGAAGAAGTAGAAGAAGGAAAAAGAAGAAAAAGAAGTAAAAAAAGAAAAAGACGAAGAAGAAACGGTAACAAAAAAGAGAAATAGAACGTGAAGAAAAAGAAGCAAAAAATAAAAAGGAGAAGAAAAAAATAAGAAAAAAATGAATAAGTAAAAGAAAAAGAAGATATTGCACACAATGATGAATTGCAAGGAAAAGAAGGGAAAGAAAAAGAAATAAGAAAAAATGAACAAAGAAAAAAGAAAAAGAACTAATTAAGTATAAATTGCAAGGAAACGAAGAAAACTAAAAAAAAGGCGGAGAAGAAGAAGAAAAGAATAACAATAAGAAGACAATAAAAGTGAGAAAAAGAAAACATGGAAGATAAATTACGAGAAAAAATGAAAGCATTGAGAATAAGAATTAGTAAAAAGAAGAAAAAAATGGAAGAGTAGAAGAAAAATGATTGAGAACTAAAAGAAGAGAAAAAAGAGTAAGAAGAAATAAAAAACAAAAATAAAAGGAATTAGAAATACAAAAGATTTAAATTGAAGAAAAAAGAAGATAAAGAAAAATGAAAAAGAATAGAATAGTATAAAGAACAAAATAAGAAGAAACGAAGGAAGAAGGAAAAAGAAAACTAAAAACGATAGAAAAAGAATAAAATGAAAACGAACGAAAAGGAAGTTAAACAACAAAAAGGTATAAAATTTAAAAAATAAAGAAAACAAAGATAAATAACTGTGTTAAAATGAAAATCAAGTTAGTCATTTGCTTTAGTTCCATATTAACCTTTTAAAAGGAAAATTATTCAAATGATTGTTTTTCGGGGTTTTTTTTGTCTTTTTTCTGTTTTCCTTTACTTTTAGAAAAATAATCAGAATGAGGGATGAATGACCGTTTAATCTTTATAACTCTTAAGTCACTATCTGTAATTTGTAAGGTCCTAGGATACATTTTCCTGGTTCCACTTTGATAAAAAATGAAAAAAAGGAAGAGGGGCAGAATCAATATTTTTAAGAAATGATCTAAAAACAATATAAGTCAATTTAGGACACTTGGGAAAGCCAAAGGATGATTCGGCCGGAATATCGTGAGAGAGAAAATATTATAGATGAGGAAAATAGTCCGATTAATACTTTTATAAACATAATGTTCTAAAGAAATTAGAAAAAAATCTATGAATTAAAAAAAGTGTGTTTAGTCGTTTGTTCAATTAATATAAGATTTATTGACTATCAATAACTCGTTGAAACAAGGAATTTAATAACGAAAAAAAGAGAAGCTAAATAGAAAAAGCAAAGTGGTATTAAAAACTGAATGCTGGGGGCAATGAAGATGAAGCGAATAACTGAATCACGAAAGGGCGGGAGATAGATAACTCAGCCGTGAAATCCAACAATTGAATTAGTTAAGCACCCTTGGGTCATTATTGTGTCGCCATTGATCATAGAGTGCAACATTGGGCATAGGGGTTGGAAGATCATGGGTCAATGATATAAGAGAAAAAAGAAAGGCCGAGATAAAAAAAAAAAAAGAGAGAGAAATAGAAAGGGGGGATTTTATAAAGTGAAGGGGAAGATAAATGCAAAAGGAAAGGGAAAGAAAAGATAAAAAGTGAAAGGGCGGATAAGAAGGAGGCGAAATAAAAGATAAAAAGTGAAAGGGGAGATAAAAAAAGGAAGCGAAAGGGATAATATTAAAATTCAAAGAGGAGATAAAGAAAGGGAAGGGAATAAAAAAGGGAAAGGCGAGATAAGAAAGAAAGACAATATAAGAAAATGGAGAGATAAAATAAAAAGAGAAAGGAAAAGGAAGAATAAAAAAGAAAGGGGGGATTAAAAAAGAAAAAAATGAAAAGTGAAAGGGAATATAAAAAAAGGAGATAAAAATAGAAAGAAAGGTAAAGAAAAAATAAACAACAAATAAATAATAGATGAGAAAGAATGGAAAAAGTGAAAGAGAATATAAAAAGGGAAAGTGAGATGAAAAAGAAAAGGGAAAGGTAAATAAAAGATAAAAAGACAAAGTTGAGATAAAAAGCAAAAAAGGAAGAAAAAAGATATTAAAAAATTGATGAAAATAAAAAGAGAAAAATAAGCTAGACATAAGAACAACAAAAAAGAAATTTCAGAGAAAATATCAACCAAAGGAAGGCGTGTTTAAGGAAGGGTGGAGGCTCTTATTGGGTTTACGGTCACAATGGTTTTGGGGTTGTGGTTGTGGTTGTGGTTGTGGTAGCAGATTCGAAATAACAGGTCATGCGAAACGAAATGAAAACAAATACGGATTTGGACAAATATAAAAGACACAAAATGGCGGACGTTATTTCTAAATAAATGGAAAAAGAAAAAATCGTTCGTGCTTAACAAGCGTATCATTGCAGTCGTTTATTATGCACTGTTTCGATTATTGAATATAAAACGTATGATTGGCAGACGTTTTATTTTTAATATTATTTTTAGGCCTTGACCAGAAATTAAATTTTAGTTTCTCATTACACGATTCCTTAACACCTTAAGATTATCTTTAGGGATTACCCTTTACATATTTGTTATATATAAGTATATATAACATAATATATACACACAAACACACACACACACACATATATATATATAGAGAGAGAGATACAGATATATATAGATATATATATATAAATACTTTTATAAATAAAGTATTTAGATATATGTATATTTTATATATATTTAATGTGATAAATATGTTAAATTCTGTCCAAGTTATTAGAACACACACTGTCTCTCTATCACTATCTATCTGTCTATCTATATATATATATGTGTATGTGTACGTATCTACATGAATATCTTTGTGTTATATATAAATATAAATAATGTGTGTGTATGCATAACCATCCGTATATACAAATAAACTAAAGTATTTATCAAATTAATATCTACTAATTATATGCATAAAAATAGTCATTTAATTTATTTACTTACATACATTTTCTTTTTAGGACTAAAGCATTTTGTCATTTTGTTTGTTTAGTTTTTACGGCATATCAAACTTTTTAGGACTAAAGCATTGTTTTTTTTTCTTTTACCAAGCACCGCATCTTGTTAGCAAGCATTATATCTTATAACTCTTTAAAATCTATATTTTTTATAAGCTAACCGATTGCATTGTGACACAGACGGTAATGTTGCTGCACCCAACCCAGAATAGGCAATTGTCCAGGAGTCCAAACATCTGATTATTCCACACGGCCTGGGTCAAGTTCTTTGTTATTACATATGGTAATAAAGCCATTCTAATATAAGCACAGCGGCGTGTCTATTAACTCTATCCCTATGACCCTTGCTTAGGACCCTGAGGGTAAACCGAAGTTCTGTTGGCCGGATCATTTAATGTCATGTCATTCGATAGCAGATTAATAATTGCCACTTTTACCAGTCTATGTCTATGGAATGGTCCGGTGTCCTGTCTTTTGCATTGTACCATCAAAGTGTGTGTGGCCAGAGAAGACACTCTGGCTGCCGGGGATACGACTGGACAGACGGACAGACGGAAAAACGATAGGTTGGCCCCGAGATGGACGGCCAACTGAGAACAGTTTCTTGATACGTTGTCGTAGGTTAAACGTAGATGGCAGGGGTAGAGTTGACAGCGAAAAAGAAATGAAAAATAAAAAATGAAAAATAAATCCAAGAAGAATTTGGAAGAAAATGATTGCTTCCAAGTTGTATGGATGACCAGAAGGAACATATTTAATTGGAAAAAGGAACTGCCTTAAAGAATCTTTTCTCTTTATATATTGTGTGCATACATAAAATCTCTCTCATGGTCACGACTGCATTTTTACATATGACTGATGGCAGGGTGTCAATTCCAGTAATAAGTGCTCTTAAGCTAATCGGCTGAGATCAAAGTGTTTTTAAACATTTCTCGTCACTCGCGAATCATGTGGGCCAAAAAAGGTTTAGATTAAAAGTTAATTTTCAAGTGTATGTTAAGCTTGTTTATGTTCTTGTCTTGTTAGATCAATACAAATTCTTATTACATTTCAAAAGTGGAAATTTAATTCAAAGTTAAAAACAGTTTGATTAAAATAAAAAATATTAAAATGCGCTTAAATTAAAATTAAAAGACAATGTATAAAAACATTAAATCATTAAAATACACTTATCAAAATACAATTAGTTAATATAAAAAAATCACATTGTGAATTATCAAAATACAAATTATCAAAATACAAAAAATCACAGCATGAATTATTAAAATAAAAATAAAAATAAAAATTATGGAAATACGAAAATATTCAATCTTTCAACTTTTCATGAATTATAAAACAGATTAAATTTGCTTTTGCTGACTTTTAAAATATTATTTGTTAATTTTAAACAAATATCTTTTTATTCAACCTCGAGAAATTACGTGAGAAAAAAAATAAAGTTTATTCAAAATGACTGTTCTCTTCATTAAATGACCCAAAAAAGGTTTATATGCAGTAAAACTAAAACAAACAAAAAAAAAACGAAACAATATATTTAAATCTTTTCCCGAAATAAAATTATTCAGTTGATTGTCGATCAAACAAATGTACATAGATTTTACATCGTTTTTATATTTGTTTTAGATGCTTTTCATTTCCCTTGTATACTTTTTCTTTATTATTTTCTAATTTTATATTCGTTATATGAAGGGCGTTCCAAAACTAATGTCTCCTTTTTATTTCGCCCCAAATGGATCAAAGTTATTGCAAATTGCATTGTTATGATGACTAGACTAATGCAATAACCACATGCAACCACAGACATGGAAGGGCATCAAAAACAGAGTTGCATCATTGGATTTCTTCTTGCATCAAAAATTAAACCGATCAACTCCCACGGTACATGCTGAACGTTTATTGAGCCGATGCAGTTCATGCCAGCAAAGTTAGATGGATTTATCGATTTCAGGGTGGTGACAAAGATGTCACTGATAAAGCCGGTTTCAGATACGAAAATGCACCGTCTCGTTCATCGATGGCAAAAGTGCATTGAGAATGTTGGGCACTATCTAGAAAATAGATTCTTGAGCACAAAAGGTGACTCGTTTTAATGGTGTCACTTCCCTTTTCGTGGTTATTCAACTTCAAATATTTAAAAATATGGGTGGCATTATTTTTAGAACGACCCTCGGAAATGATAACTTAAAGAAATAGGTGGCATTACTTTTGGAACAAGCCTCGTGAAAAATCACTTTCAAAAATACATGGCACTATTTTGGAACGACCCTCGTAAATAATATCTTTTAAAAATAGGTGGCATTACTTTTGAGACGACCTTCGCCAACATAATTTTGAAAAATAGGGGACATTACATTTGGAACGAGCCTCGTAAAATAACTTTTAAAAATAGGTCGCATTACTATTGGAATGAGCCTCGTAGAGAGTTCATTCGTATTTTGTCCGGACTAATATCACGAAAACAACAAAGGTTTATTAGACAAACCGTTTTAAATAAAAATTGAAATTTAAAAATTAATAATAATAATTGTTTTCCGTTTTTGAGGTGTGTAGAATAGTATGAGATAACATTTCATAATCTGTGTGTCAATTCTTTGCATACCGTCGTCTTCATCTTCACAATTATTGTTGAAACAACTTGGGATGGCAGTAATAGCTGGGGATACATTTCCAAGCCTCAATATTACGTCCCGGTTGATACATCTGAAGAAAGTCAATGGGCAGTTGTCCGAAATGTGTTAAAACAATATCTATGACGATGAGGACTACACTCCGTGAAAAATGGATATACAGATTAATAAAAACTTATTTCAAAAATAGACAAAAAATATATTTGGTTATAATAAACATTGTTTTCTGTGATATTGTTTGTTTTGTGGCATATCAACCTTTTTTGATCATTTAATAATAAGAACAATCTGAGAAAAATCATTTTTGATAAACGTTCTTTTCTGTCCACACAGTGTTTTCGTTGTTTGTTTTTTAGATAAAACAATATGCACTATTTAATCCATAGCTAAAGGAAATGTGAGAATTCATAATTTCGCAAAGGTTTCAGTTCAATAATGAACGCAAATGGAATGACTTGAATTCGAACTTGCTTATTACTTGTTTATTACGATTCCGATGTCTGACTGCCTACCCATTGCCCCAAGTGGACTTCCCTTTTTTATGATGAGTTATTAAAAGAAAAAAAAAAGGACAATTCCCCGATAGCCATTTAAATAAATGTTGAATTACCGTGTATCTATCCTATAAAATAACTAGAGGCGTATTTCACGTCTATCCATAGTATATAAAACTGTATGTATTTTAGCATTTGAAAGAAATATAAACTCTAACAGAGCTGGCCTTATCTTGGGGAGTATGATGTTTAGAGATCTGAACTTCCATGATGATGCAAGCACAGCACATTATTAATGACGACCTCGAGCGCCCTATTTAAAAACATATCTTAAAAGTCACAGATATTTTTAGCTTGAATCTGAAATTCTTTGTTATGATTTCACAGCAAAATTCTGATTTTCTTATTACAACTGTGTGATAAAAAAAACACAATTGCCCATTCTTTATTAAAATCTACGTAGATTTGATGTCGAGTTGATTCAATTAAAACTGGAAATAATTAATTATTGATACGGAATCTGGATAATTATCTTTTTTTGTTAAACGTATTATTGACTAGGAGGCAGTCTATTCCAGCTGGAAGCTTGTAAAATGGCAAAACTAAAGAGATTTCAGTCTTTATTGACTATAAATGCTCGTCCGAGATACTTTTATTTCGAACGTACCGACCAACAGACCGACCAACGAATGCACAGACGGACGTGAGGGTGATGTTAGTAGATGTGCATTTAAATAATTTCATCTGTTTACATATTTTTATTTTCATTTGCAACCTTGATGCTTCAGGCCTCAAAATATGTTTTCTTCGGATGCTAAGACATTTTGAACAGAGCTATTCCTGATGATAATCAAAAGTTCAATTTTGTTTTAAGATAATCTTTCTTATCTCATTTGCCTTCGGAAAATTCAACTTGTCTTATTTTTTTCCTTCTTCCATTCGCTACAATTTCTTTTCTGTTTGATTCGTCATAAAAGATACGAAAGATAAGAATGAATAAAATATGTCAAAAATATCCATTCAATTACAGCATTAAAGTTTTTTTAGAGCGTGTGTGCGTGTCAGCGTGCGTGTCAGTGTATGCGGGTGTGTATGAAATAAGCATGTAACCCTGTATCTGGTTTAGAAATGTCCGAGGTTAAAATAAAGGACAAAATGATAGAATTCGGTCCGAGTTTCTAGATTGCTCCTTTTACTTTGAGCAGAGGTCACAAAATATGTTTTCTTCGGATGCTAAGGTGGTCGATGGGGCTATCCATGGGGCCGATAATTGTCTAGGGGTCAAAAGGAGGTTGATGTTTTTATTGTGTAATTTTTTTGAAAGTTTCGTGCTCATAATGTCAGCTCGTGATAGTGAGAAAAATGTCGACAGTATTTGCAAGAATATATAGAATTTGGATTTCTACTACCATTTACTAATGAAATAGTCCCTTTCTTCCTTTTATGTGAGAGACTTTTAGTAAGGATTCTATGAAGCTTATAATAGGGGGTCGGTATGAGATCAAGTACTCCATGAGGAAGTCGATGGCTTAAAATGCTTACATACTCCTGATCAACCATTGAATTTTTCCACCTTCCTGTTTTTACGTTATTTATGAATGGATGTAGGATCAGGTTGTTGCATTTATGAGCAACTCAATAGATAAATGTTGTGCATATAACTCATAGCATAAAATTTTATCATGATTTTATACAATATTTTTTCATAAAGTAACAACCAACACTTTTAAAAGCCGTTAAAATATTTTTATCCGGTGATAAACAGTCTATATAATTGATTACGCAATGAATGAAGCAACCTGATCCTATATCCTTTCATAAACAACCTAAAGACACGAGGATTGAAAAGTATAACGGTTTATCCATTTTTGTTGTCATTCGGGGCCACTTTCCTTCATCTAAAGAAATTCAAACCTTTTGGAATTTTGATTAGGAAGTTTTGGCTTTAAACTCCATCATTTTTTCTACTATTAAATAAATATCGATATTTAAAAATACAGAAATTTTGTTCTGCTTGTCTATGTATTTTAACTCCTGTAAAAGGAAGAGACCTTATATTTTCAGACACGACAATGAACTAATAATCTGTCTATTTAATGCTGACCCATGTCTAACCATCTGTCTGTCTGTCGGTTTATGCTGGTTGTTTGTTTGTTTGTTTGATACGGCTTATCAACCTTTTTAGGTTATTTATTGCCGAAAACAATAGTATTTGGCAAACATTATTATTTGTAAGCAATTAGGTTTTGAATAACAAAATATGCACTATGTAGCTGGTGGAAATGTTAAATTCATACCTTTCCCAAGAGTATTAGTAAAATATGAACACAAATGGAACGACTTGGATTCGAACTCGCGTACTAGGTTACCGAAGTTTGACTGCCTATCCACTGGCCCAAATCAATTTTCCCTGTCAGTTTCTCTCTCGATCTTTCTCTCTCTCTCTGTTCCT
>JAYKTE010186757.1:0-12583 GCA_036873565.1 Xipholeptos notoides | reverse complement strand
CACGAAGAAAACACGTCTTGTTGGCTGTACGCAGTGTAATTATAATAAAACTTGTATTGGTTTTTATATGCGTACAAACCTTGAAACTAAATTCCTCTTTGAAGAAAAAGAACATGTCTGTAATTCTTCATAATCTTATTTAGCCAAATTGAAAAATGACATTAACAAATTCTTCGCCGAAGAAAATTAATAAATCGAATTAAATTAATAATTCTTTTAAAGAGTGTTTCTCTTTTTCGTTTTTTTTTTTCTTCTATTTTATTTATTTTATTTTTATTCTTTTTTTTATAAAAGCCGACATCAGATCAGTCGTGTAAGATAAGTACATCTGGTGCCAATGAGAAAAAAAGGAAGCCACAAGAAAACAAGATACAAATGGAAAGTGCTGCTATTTTAAATGTTACCCAGAAAGAGAATATACCAACAGGATGAAAAATGATTGGGATTGAATCTATACTAATAATGGTTGTCGTGCGTTTATTTATTTATATTCATCGTATCAGGCTTTGAAGATTAAAGACTAAAACGTGTAGACCGCATCGAGCCTCGAACTGAAGACTGTTAAATTTCCTTCGTTATTTGTATCTTAACGCTCTAGGGACTTGAGGCTCTACCAAGTGAGCCATTAGTGCTGTATCGACAGAATTCTTTAATTTTCTGCTTTTAAGCATTAAAACCCGAGCATACAAACTAGATTTTTGATAACTGAGTAGAATAATTGTTTGAAATAGTTCGTTTTGTTAATTACTCCTTTTAATGCATCCCATTATAACACACCCCACACATAACGCAGGTTACGTGTGGATCTCCAGCTGTCATTCATTTTCGCCCACAAATGGATTTAGTGAAAAAGAGAGTGTACTCACATAAATTGATATGTTGTTGTGTAATGATACAATATAAGTTCTTCAAAACTTCTCTAGACAAGAAAGATATGGAAAATATTAATGGAAAACACTGGAAACTATGCTTTTAGGATTTGTCCATGTTGACCATAGGCATTGTCACTACTCTCTCTCTCCCTCTCTGTATCTATCCATCAATCGCCCTCTTATATATAGTTGATAAGCGTAGACACCATGGATACTGTATTTATCCTTTACGCACGCTCTATCACTGATATTGAATACTTTAACTAACCCTAGGCCACCTTTTTCTCTATAGCTTTATATATATATAAAAGTTCAATTGTACTGACAAACAATTTGAATAATTTTCCTAAAAACAATTGTAATAACTTTTAAGAATTGTGCTATACGAATTATTCAGATTCTTTTAATAATCATCTTTGTTTTGTTTTATATCAAGCTTTTAAGTCATTTAATGCTGAGAACAATTATTTTTTGACAAACTTCTTTTTTCGTCTACACGTAGTTTTTTCAATAACACAATAAGTATTATTTAATCCATAGATGGAGGAAATGTGAGGATTCGTACTTTTCCTGGAGGAATTAGTCCAATTACAAACGCAAATGGAACAAGGATTCGAACTCGCATATTAGGGTTCCGAAGTCCGACTGCCTATCCAATGTCCCAAGTCGACTTCCCCTAATAATTTATAAACCACTATATTTATAGCTAAAAGACTTGATAACAGTGATAGGACACGTGTAGTTGATTAGCGTAAACACGTTTGGTGACTGTCAATTTCTCGCCTGAGCGAGAAAGGTTTTTGCCTAATGATAGCATAGGCTAAAAAGGTCATACAACAATCACATTAAATATACACATTTCATATCATTTAAATTATATTAGCTTCATTAAAAACTACATAAAATCACAATAAAAATCTAACCCCATCAGAAATAAAAAAAAATAGATATAGAGAGAATAACATTATAACATAATGACTGGCCCACAACTCTAACCCTAGACAATTTTTACACTTTTACTTTTAATCATAGCTCCACTTTTCTTTCTAGAAGCTTATTTTCCGATATTTGATAATTAAAAGGGGTATTCCGAGATGAAACCTATCTAAGAACACCCCAAGACGCATGAAATACATCTGTGTAAATTTTCAAGAAAATCAGTTCAGCTGTTTTGGAATAATGCATTGGAAAATGCATCATAAAGGGTTTCTGCAATGAAACTTATCTACTGCAAATTATTCTTATAAAACAATTATTTTAACTATATAATGACTAAAAAATAACTTTTATCACAAAAATGCACTGGAAATAATTTTAAAGTAAAAAATTCTTTAAAAACATTTCTATAATAAAAATAAATTAAGACTGAGTTTTACTATGAAAATTTATTGGAAATTATTTTTTTATAAAACAGTATCAGAAATTATTTTTAATATAAAAATACCTTTAAAAATTATTTTACTTTTATACCCTGATAAAAAGCATTAGAAATGATTTTTACAATAAAAATGCATAAGAAATGAGTTTTACAGTAAATAATATATTAAAACTGATTTTTACTTTGAAAATGTATTGGAAACAATCTTTACAATGAAAATGAATTAGAAATGATTTTTACAATAAAAATGTAGTTCAAATAACTTTTACAAATAAAATGTATAATAATTTTTTGCTTTAATCCAAATGTAAGATCTGATGTCCAGAATGTCTTGATATATAACTAAAATCTCAAATTTTAAAATTAAGATCTTCAAAATTTTATATAGGATGTTTATTATGAAGTCTCATTCTCAATATGATTTGTGGATGCACACATGTATCTCATATGAAAAACCATACTATCTCAAAGCAATAAATTCACATTTCATAAACTTTTACACATGCACTCATCATGCATTCCATTAAATGTATTACATAATGGAGTAAAACATTTTCTTTAACATACACCTGGGAAAGAGAATAAAACTGCTTAAATAAGAACATCCCTTATTTGCAATTCAGATAACAAAATTGGTATTTAGTCAATCTTATGAAATTATAGATATTGAGATTTCCTTTGTGAAGAGACTTTTGAAGCACTTAGCAAACATATTAAGCATGAAGCTTTTTCCTCCAGTGCATGTTCATGTGTGTTTTTAAATTTGAAATCTGAGTGAATTTGGACCCACAAATTTCACAGTTAAATGGTTTCTCTCCAGTGTGTATTCGCATATGTGTTTTTAAATGTGATGACAATGAAAATTTGGACCCACAAATTTCACAGGGGTAGGGTTTCTCCCCCGTATGCATATGCATGTGCCGTTTTAAATTGGAAGAGACAGCAAACTTTGCCTGGCAAATATCACATTGGAAAGGTTTTTCTCCTGTGTGTATATACATGTGTTTTCGCAAGTCAGAATTATCGGAAAACCTAGCTTCACAGAACTCACACTGAAAGGGTTTTTCACCAGTGTGTATGAGAACATGTCTTTTCAAGTTAGATTTGCTAGTAAATTTTGATTCACAAACATCACACTGAAATGGCTTTTCTTTAGAATGTGTCCGTAAGTGTGTCCGTAGATTTGACGAGGCAGAAAACTTTGCACCACATATTTCGCAAAGGTAAGGCTTCTCACCTGTGTGCACATGCATGTGCATCCGTAGATTGCAAGAAACGGCAAACTTTGCTGAACACAAATTGCACTGAAACGGTTTCTCTCCAGTGTGTGTGCGAACATGAACTTTCAATGTAGAGTTATCTGAAAATTTTGATCCACATATTTCACAATGAAACAGCTTCTCTTCCCCAATCAGATGTGACATCTGGTCTGGAGGTAGCTGTTTGTTCCCTTTATATAACTCCATGGGTAGGTTTAAATGAGAAGCTCTTCTTCATCTATGTCACCCTTTTGATATGAATCATCACTCTCAGTCGCAGGATTAACATATTCTTCATCTTTTCACAATCTTGGATCAAATATTTCTATATCCTTAGCTGATATAGGGAACAAACCTTTTTTTCAAAAGATCAAAAAGTTCAAAAATTTCAAAAGTTTAAAAATTCGGAAATTGCAGTCATCAGGAAGTTAAGAAATTCCAGTGGTTTGGGAAAATGAGAAAGTCCAGAAAACCCAGAAGTTCAGAAATTCCAGTTGCTTTCAAATAATTGTGAAAATCCAGAAAATTTGGAAGTTTTTTTGAAAAATGGTATTTTAAAAATATCTGGTTTGAAAAAAAAAACAGAAAAAAACAGATGATCCGAAATTCTGGTGGTTTTGAAAAAATCAGATAATCCAAAAGTTCAGAAAAACCAGAAGATAATAATGGAAACAAGATTTCACCCAGAAGATCAAAAATTTCCAGTGGTTTAGAAAAACAGGAAAATCTAAAATTTTAGAATGTTATGAAGTTTCAAGAATCTGGTAGTTTGTAAATTCTAAATATTTGATTAGGACATTACAGAAGTTTGTAAAATTCAAGAGTTTAAAATTTCTAGAGGTTTGAATATTATACAGTTTACAAATATCCAGCAAATTTAAGGAAACTGGAAAAGTCAGACGTTCAAACAATCTGGTTGTTTAGGGAATGTCATAATTTCACAACATCCACAATACCCAGAAAATTTAGAAAATATAGCAAAAAAAAAGACAGAAAAAATACAGAATTTCATGGAAAATCTAGCAAAATATCTGACAATTTTTTAATTTAAAAAAATTTAAGACATATTTTTAAGGTTATTTTTTTAAATCTCTGTGATGAGACTTAATAAATTCTAAAATAATATGGATGACAGCAATAGTTCAAATAATACTTTTAGAATAATTTTTAGGCTCAAAAAAGCCGAGTAACTGATGAATCTGCCAAATTTAAAAAAAAATGATTCTACATTTTCACATTTTTCATCTGTATTCATCCAGAATCAAAAGAATAAGGGAGAGTTTGGATTATGCGAGTGAGTGCTCCAGTGTGTTACATTCACTCTAGGGCTTATACACTCAGAAGATATATTAACCCACTAATCCACTAATCCACTCAGCAAGAGTTATGTAGTTTATCTAAAGTTCTTTTAACCATTTGTCTACAGAAGGAAGACACTTGTCAAATAAATCATTTTTCTCATCACGAAATGTCCTTGTAATTTGGTATGCCATTATACAAAAGCAGCTAAGAAAAAGACTGAGATAATCCACGGATTTTGATCACTTCTTCTTGTGCATTATCTATATATAAACAAAAGTATGTGTATCTGTATTTGCTTTTTGAAGTCATAAACAACACAGTTGCTGAGGAGATTCCTGTCACATGCTGAGGGTTCTAAACACCCATTATACTGTGAAAACACACAAAAAGGTTTTTTCATATTTCATATTAAAAGTAACTCCTAAAAAATATTGATTTATACCCCTTGACTATATAAGTTTATTTAAGACTTTGTGTGGATTGAATTTATAATTTAAATATATATGTATGTATATATTTCTATTCTCATATATTTTACTTGACATAAATTTAACACATGATGGTTCATGCCATTCAAAAGCATGAAAGTTAAAAAAAAAAAATACAAGCAGGGGATGTCTGGAACCTAATTAGTATAAAATAAATTTTCTTTGAGTTGTCAATCTCATTATGACTTTTTTTCTCCTTTCTTTAAGATTCAATCGGTTTGACTTCCTTCATTACATGCATCAGTGGAATTCATCTTTCAGACAAATCTAAAAGCAAAAAAAAATGTTTTTATTTAAGAAATCTTCAACAAAAAATGCTTTTTAATTACTGGGTGTTAAAAAACAAAAACAGATTTAACAGAAAATATAGAGAAATAGCTTTTAAACATAGTACAAATATAAAAGATGATGAGTGGTGGTGATAGTGGTTCTTTATTTAATAGCATAACAATAGTTTCCATCATTTAATGATGAGACAAATCATTTTTTTAAATATCTCTTTATTGACCAGGTTGTTTTAAAAAAATACAGTTATTTCACTATTCAACTAATTGGTAGTTTGAGAATAAAGGGATTCATATATTTTCCAAGAGTATTAACTCAAATGTGAAATATAACGAAACAAATACAACTATTTAAACTCAAATATTTCAATTTCTATACATTGTCATATTGGGCTTCTCTTTTTGAACATTAATTTTAGATTACTGCTACTTAAAATGTATCAATTATAAGGGTGAGACTTTGTAATATTATTTAGATTATTCAAACATTTTCTCTTGTCATCATTGTAATAGATGCAAAGTTTCACAATGAAAGATTTTTAGATGAGGCTCATATCCTTTAGATTATGTAGAATCTTGTTTTCATTATTATTGAGAAATACAATCATACACTTTATTTTAATAGAAATGAAGCTTGATAAAAACTATTATTTACATTATTCAGGCTTCTTTCCTCATCTTTACATAAAGATAGTTTATTTGTGTGAATTACTAAGATTAGGTTTGACAATTCTCATCTTCATTGTTATATAAGAAAGGTTTATTTTACATATTTAAATTTCTGAGATGAGTTTCAATAACTAGTATTGTTTAGATTATTCAAACTTTATTCTCACTTTCATTAAAGAAGGTTTATGTATTTATCTCAATTTCTGAAATGAGGATTGATAAGTAGCATTATTTATATTATTCAATATTCTTTTCTCATTTTCACTTTCATATTAAGACGGTTTATTTATTTGCATGAACTACTAAGATGAGGATTGGTAATTACTATTATTTAAGTAATTCAAACTTTTATTCTCATTTCATTCTTGTATAGACAATATACTTTTTAGCGTCTGAAATTTTAGATAGGGCTTGATAAGATAAACTATTTAGATTATCTACCTAGTTATTACTTAAATCTATGGGTGTGGAGTGTTCTTATGCCATAATCTACTACTATTACAAGTTACTTTTCACTCTCAGGAAGTAATCTGTAACATCCAGACAATTTTCACAACGCACTTCAATCTTTCATAGTTATTTTGATCATTATAGTAATTTTCATGAATATATTTTAAAGAATATATTAAATCTATAGAATGTAGCATACTAATTTCCAAGAATACAATATAATAATTTTCATGGTAGATGGAGGAAGAATGTCTTAGAAAAAAAAACTGTGGCACATTGGATAAACGCTTAGAATTTGGAATTGTTCTGTCATTTTACAGAATCATTGAAGATGAGGCTTGATATCAGGCTATTGTCCTAATCATTATTATAGTTATCTTTAGTCTTCTTCAGGATGTTGAAACTGGGAATATTCCATTCATATCGTAATCGAAAGCTTTCACAGAATTTTAAGCCATAATTCAAATTATGGATGTAGACTATTCTCCATCTGCTAAACATGACAGTGTAGTAGTAGTGTTACGCTTTGAAATATATTCTTTATAATCATCGTTCCTGGCTCAGATTGAAACCCTCACCTTCAGATAATGGCCACTTAGAACTCAAGAAATTCAATGCTTCTTCATTTCACCACATCCTACTACCCGGTCATGGTTAACAGGTTAAATAAAGGGTTAAGTTTAAAGTTCTGTGAAATCTCCAATTACAACATGAAGGTTCACAAGTTTAATCTAGTGAAAAAGCTGAGAGGGTTTATAAGCCAAAACAGTGCAAAAGATAACAAAATAATAAAGATGAAGAGGTAAATGTGAGTATAAATCCTTAGGGCACATATTATATGTGCCCTAAGGATTTCAAAGATACAAAAAAAATATTGATGAAGACAAGAGTGTGAAAATTCAAATACACAAATAATCACTCTATTATGTTCAGATTGGGGCTAACACTTGGGAAAGGTATGATTTTGTTTCATCTATGGGTGAAATTAAATAATATAAATTCCATTCTTAACAAACACCCTGTGGATGAAAAAGGGAGTTCATACAAAAAAATGATCATGATTTCCATATTCAATCGTCAAAAAAGACTGATATGTCATAAAACAAAAACAACCAAATCAAACGATTCGGAGAATTTAAGTGCCTTGTGCCTTGATGGCTCTTTAATGGAAATACGAAAATTCATGTTTGAAGAGAAGTCTAATTTGGCACAATAATTCCAGAGATATGTTGTTGTTGAACAGGACTTCTCCTTACTCGTTTTCGGGCTCAGATCTGTCAGTCAGTCTCCCTCTAGAGTTTTCGCAATCTCAGAGTATTCTAAGACACCCAGAGTCCTTACCCGAGGGGGGTTATTTTTAGGAAATTTTTTTATAAGTTTTGTCGATCTGTGTGAGGAATTGGGTACGTAGGAGGTAGATATCGGGGTGAGAAGAAGAGGGCATATCATTTTGTTTAAATTTCTTCATGGATTCAACTGATTACGAACCGACGACTGATTTGCCAAGTAGTGCCGACTTGGTAGTAAAGTAAAGTAATGTACCCTACAGTACAGTCAGTACCTATTCCTAAGTTGTCACCCATTTTAGTACTGACTAAGCTATACGACCCTTAACTTCGGTGACCATATTTACTGTTGGTTGTTAATCGGTTGGGGGTTTTAATGAAAAACAAACAGTAAACAAAACAGTCACTTTCTTTCGGCAGCTTAAAACATTTCATAGACGAGATAGAAGTGAAGCAAAATTAGTTCTTCTTCTTCTTCATAAATATCCATAAACGGGAATAGCAAGCATTGTCGAAAATTCTTTACTCTACAAAATAACTTTGCTGTACCTGTAGAATAATGATAGTGGTTGTAAACATCAACACCGTGCGCGTACGAAACGAACAACACTGGACTGAAAACCGGTGTTACGGCAAAATATATTTCTTTTTCTAAATAAACCGTGTCATATGCTACTTAAGGGTTCCAATAACATAGGTTTAAAATACCAAAAATTGGAAAATAAAATTAATTCTAAATGTAGAAATGCTTGCAAAATTTATCGATATTTTAACTACTCATTTAATTACATCAACCTCCCTTCCCTTTCCATTTTTAAGGACTTTGTATTCCCATTTTCAACTCAAATGAAAAAGCAACGTGTGCAATTTTTTCACTAAAGTGAGTGCACACGGTGCACACCCTCACTCACTTCAACTTATAGGGCAGTCAGTGGTGCATCCATCACCACCAGTCACTGCAGTGAGTGAGTGCACTCACTGCACTGACTGACTGCACCAAAAACTACACACATAGGACAAACAACACTAAGAGTCTTGCTTGTTAGTAGTCAGAGTCAGTCACAGTCAGTTCGGCATGTGGTTGGTGGTGTTTGTGGTGTGTGGTGGTGGTGGTGTGGTGGTGTTGGTGTACTTACTGGTGTGTTAGTTGTCAATTTTCTCTAACACATTTCTTTAATCCATTCGAAAGAAATGGATAGTCACCAAAATCACTGACTAGTATCAACCGTAAATCATAAATTTGTCATAAATACTTTTTCGAAGAATTTCACTAAAGAAACATCAAAACTTTGTTTTAGGGATGAAACATCGACGAAGAGAGAGGAGTTAGTTAATTTCGAAAAATAAATTTAGATTTACCTACATTGAAATGTATGTGAACTAGCTGCATGTGCCAGCAAGTGAAACCGAAATTTGAGATAATCATTCCAACGAATAAATAATGCTGATGCAATAAATTATGAGCATCATCGACACCACACTCCACAGAAACAATCATAAAAATAAATGTAAACAAAAGTAAACAAATGTCAGTAGTAATTTCTCCAGCTATAATCGCGAAGAACTACATTTTAATCCCATTAAACGAAATTCTTGAGTTTTTAAATATTTAATTCAAAATAATTTATCAAAGATAATTACCACCAACAATCATATCTATCACACCAAGCCGCACCGCACCGCACCACCACCACCGACCGCACACCGTCCGCTTAACTTTAAAGGATTTAACAACAATCCTACATAATATTTAATTTCTATACACAGTTTATGTCTTAAACCTATTTCAACGCAATCCAGGATTTTTATATCAATAAAAGCAATCCAGGATTTTTATATCAATAAAGCCTTTCCATTTTTTTTTCTTGTCACTAAAAACGGTGAAATGAAATACGACAATAAGTGTTTTTATTTCTTCATCATAATGGTCTGTTTCCACTTACCCTGTTTCTTATGTATTAATTTCATCCAGCTAAACCAGGTCAAGGGTGTGTAAATAAAAGTGTACTACAACTTACCCTAAAACATTTTGGGAAATTTATGTCCCGTTAAAAACAGGTTAATATTGTTCGTCAAAAGAATTAATTCAATTAGAAAATGTCAAACCAAAACCACAGGAAAACAAACAAGGGAGATAATTAGGATTGACTAATAAAAATTGAAACTTTCAGAGATACATATATACATAGCCCTTCCCTTTCATTTACTATCTGCGGAGAAAACGAAAGAGAATGCAGTTGAATGTACATGTTTGTTTTTAGAATAACGATGAATTAAATAAAAAAAATAATATGTATTAATTTAGATAAAAACATTTGAAACAAAATCTGTTAAAAAAATGTTATTGATAATGATTATTAATAATTTTCCTAATGTTAAGATAGTAAACCAATAAAAAAAAAAATGCAATAAAGCTCTAAAACAACGAAAACGAACCAATTTTTCTACAAAATCTAGTCTATGTTTTCAACTAAAAATCGTAATCAAAATGAAATGTTATTTTCACTGATTTCTTTGAATCAACTTTTTAAAAGCTTTTTTTTTTTAGCTTAAATATATTTCTTTTTGAATTCTTTTTTGCCTAAACCCCCTGGATCGGCATATATTTTTTTGTAAAGAGGTGAAAAACAAGATTGTAAGAAACAAAAATAATTTAATACGGAATATGTTTTTAATGAAGGTCTGTGGCGATACAAGAATTTCGCCAAACGAAATAGAAGATAAGATTGCATCAGCCGAGACCGCCTTGTAATTTGATACGCGCGGACGTAGTTGTAGACAACCAACTTTTTCCCGCGTATTCTGGGAGCCCTCTGAAGGTTATAAAAAACGGGACTAAAGACTCTTTCTCTCTCTCATTCTCTCCAACTCTCTGACTGGACACCAGCGCTTACGACCCCCTCGCGTTCGCCCACTTGGGCAGCATGCAGGGGGAATTCAAACAATACTCTTCCTCACCCACAGACTCACTCTAGTAGCAGAGACCAAGATCTTAAAAACCGAATACCACAAGCCATAAAAGGAAGAACAGGGAAGGTATAGTCTATTCTTCTTTTGGAACAAAACTCTTACGGACAATATCTTATTCTCTCTCCGCTTCTCTAATCACCCTTTAAGACTGTAAAACCTTTGTAAATATTGTAAACATATATTGTTACACACACACACGCATCCCAAATTGATACTGAATATAAAGTTATCTTTAACCACAATGCTGTTTGTTGTCTTATGTCTTGTTATGCTTCTTGTTATGCTTTAAACTTATCATCATTTTATATGTATATGGGGTTTAAAAAACAAAATATCTTCATCCCCATAATATCTTATTTTTTTAACAAATAAATAAACAAAAATAAATAAATAAATAAATATAAAAAATAAATAACCACAAGCTAATTTACAAACCCTTTCTGAACCTTTCGTTGCGTTCCAATTGAACCTAATACCCCTGGGAAAGGTATATATATTTCCCACATTCCCTACGACTTAGAATTAAATAGTGCATATTATTCGAAACTATACGTTGACAAAAACATTTATCAAAAATACCTGTTCTCGTCATTAAATGACCGAAAAGGTTGACAAGCCGTAAAACAAACTAGCCAAAGAAAAAAATCATATATACCTTCGTAACAATTCATGCAATCAGTCAAAAGAACTGTTTCGCGGACTCTTTTTAGGCTAATACTGTTTTTATTTAGCCCCCAAAAAGTAAGACGTTATAAGTGGTGAGCAGCAGAACTTTATTACTGGGCAGGTCTTAAGAGAAAATCAAATAGGATTTGATAGCTTACTCGTGTCTGACATTTGTGAAGAATGGTAAAGTTCTTTAAATTAACCTTTCGGTATTAAGACATGAGTATTTTGTTTAGGGACATCCGGGAAGCACGTATTAGAAGGCTGGAAATACAATTGATAGATATAGCGTAGAATTGTAAGCAACAGCATGACAGGTAACTATTAATACAACGTTCCCCGTTTGTGTGTATTCGTCCAATGTTCTTTTCTTTCTATCCACCTCTTCCTTTTCTTGATTTTATTTTGTTTTTGTTACCTTTTTCTTTAGTTTGTTTTTCTTTTCTTTCTTTTCCTTGTCTTGCTTTTCTTTTCCTTTCTTAATCTGTTTTCTTTCCTTTTCGTTCTATCTCTTCCCTTCTTTTTTCTTTTCTTTTTTCTTTACTTTTTCCTGTTTTTTCTTTTCTCTATTCTTTTGTTTTTTCGTTTTTTCGATTTTTTTTTCCTTTTGTCTCTTCTTTTTTCTTTCCTTTGCCCTCTCTTTTTCTATTCTTAGATCAGATAAAAATATTGATTTTTTTTTTTAAGCCAACGTTTCGGCCAACTAACATACTTTTCTTCAGAAGTCCTTCGTGTTAGGGTTACTGGTAAGTGCCAGTAAGATTGTAGATTGTAGGTCGATTGTTTCTTTATTTGCTCAAGTGGACGGAAAGGGCAGAGTGGAAAGAAAGTCGAAGATGTCTGGTGTTGATGCGGTATAATATCCAAGATTTAAGGGGTTTGATCTCTCTCTCTCTCTCTCTCTCTCTCTTTCTCTCTCTTTCTGTCTCTTTCTCTCTCTTTCTGTCTCTTTCTCTCTC
>JAYKTE010186646.1:0-12584 GCA_036873565.1 Xipholeptos notoides | reverse complement strand
TATATATATATAAAGTAGAAGGTAGAAAGTAGAAGGTAAAACCAAACTTTATATATATATTTTGTCTATTTGTTGTTTTCCCTCTTAATCCCAAGTTATTTTCCTGAAGAGTTGGGATCGAAACCAGTAGGAAAATTTTGCAAATATTTGAATCGAATAAATTTATTTCAGCAATTCATTTGATTTTCCTATAGAAATCCTGTTTAGTAGTTTTTCTCTAATTTCGGCACAATGCATGGTCACAATTTTCTCCTTTTTTGTGCAATAACTAATTTTAGAACCACAAGGAATTTATATATATGTGTTTGTGTGTGGAAAAACTCATAGTCTCCTCCTACTACAGCATGAAATCCTTGCAGTCATCCAGGAAAAAACTGAGAAAGATCGAACGAAAAACCCACAGATCATATCTACATGAACAGCAGAAGTGCCTGTGGAAAACTGGGTGAAGAATCCTATCAATCATGTGACTGGTAAAGTAGGTGCAAAATTGCACACAAGTCATGAGGTAGTAGCAAGATGTGGATTTCTTTTTCTGCCACAGAAAGGCACAGGTCAAAAATTAAAGCCAAAAAGAGCTTATTATTCCGTCCAGAGATCTGCACACTGTATCCTTTCTCAGACTTACAAAAAGATAATACTATACAAGCTTTACATAGAAATCAGATGAAGAAGAGTCTCTAATCAAAAAATAGGATATAAAGAATTATGTAAAGGAATGCGCCAGATAAGTCTAGATTATCCCATCCATTTCCAAGCACAACAGCAACACCTTACTGCACATCGGCTCAAATTTCAGAAAATCCCTTGTATCAATATGTAATACTTAGCACTGACATGTATCTTATGAAATTTTTATCTTTAAGAAAAATACATTAACAACTTATCTTGAGATTTAGAATATATATCTCAGGAGTTGTTTGATATGGAATATAAAACTTAAAAAAGAGAAAGGAAGAACTAATTCCACTTTCTGGAGATAAAAGCCTGGCAAGTTCTAACAAGACAGTGAGAAAATGACCCCTCAGGTTAAAAAAGAATTTAAGAAAAAGCATATGGAACATATGTACTTTATAGTATACATACATTACGACAGTCCAAAAGTTAATGTGGTGAATGGAGCCTAGTCAAGAAAACGGCAAAGAACACATGTACTTCCTTTAAAAAGTTACAATGAAACTTATAACAAATCTACCTATTCAAGTAAATCAAACTCTAGGTTAAATGATCTTACCCATATATAGGATCTCTTTTAGGCTGCAAAGGTGGAGTGGTAAAAGCTTAGATTCAGGAATCATATTATACAAGTTCAAATCCAAGTTAAAACCATCAGATTCACTTTCTGCTGTGTTGGGCAGATGAGAGTCATTAACTTGGGAGAGTAACTCATCTTAGTGTAAGGATAACACTGATTCCAAAAACCCAAGTAGATGAGACTCATCAACTCAAGGAGAGTAACTCTTCTAGGTGAAGGGTAACACTGATTATATAAAGTCTGGGGATGTAATGAGCACATAAAACTGGCTTTGAGCCTAATTTGGTTTGGTGCTCGATATCAAATTTTTAAATGACTCAAGTTTGGCCAAACTCAGTCATTCAATAAGCTTTTCCATTACATATCGTATGGTGTCAAAAAGTAAGATGGGTATATATTTTGAGCCAAGATATTCAAACTACCAATGTAAAGAGAATATATACCAATTAATCTATACTACTACCACCTTTATTTGTTAAACTGGACAATTCATTTAATTCCTGCAGATGTAAGGTTACTGAGTTCAATAAACAGCTCTAGTAGAAGAGCCAATAAGTAAAAGGGGTTTCATATGTAGTAATAAAAATAATAACAATGATCCAAAAACTATAGATAGACCAAAAATAAATAATCATTTTGTGTTTATAAAATGTTTTATGAAAATAAATGTTATAAAAATGCCATAAATGAAGGAAATTTTTAAAGCAAAGAATACAAAACTGATTCACTAAATTAACACTAATTTGGGAACTAAGATTTTTACAGATTAAGCAATATCACTCGCTCAAAGATAATAGAAAAACAGATAGAAAGCTTTATGAAACAAATGATGTAATTTTGGCTTTTATTTTAAAATTTTTCATTTAAAGAACTTTTTATAAACTATTGAGTATTATGGTATTGTTTTCATAGAAAAGTTTTTTTCATACCAGAATTTTACTTAGATGTTGTGTACTTTGTCGACACTCAAATATTTCAGTCATAAGACCATTATCAAGATAAAAAGAAAGAAAAGAAAAAGAATAAAAAGATGTGATTAAAGGTGGAGAACACTGAAGGCTTAAGAAAGTAATTTATATAAGGTTTTTACGATAAAAAAAGGGAAATATTACAGAAATCAGGTATGGTCAGAACTTGTTCCTACATTTTAATTTCATAAATATATATAATTATTTTTTACATAATGAATCGATAATAAATAAAACAGATTTTATTTTTCCTATTTGTTAATAAACATTTTTAAGGATTTGATTGATTGATTTTCTCCAATTACTTAAATAAACAAAGCCAACCTAGAAACAAATAACTAGTTTAGACTAATTTAGAACTAAAAAAGGATCCTAATAATGAATTATAGATTATATATAAATTATTTTATAAATTATAAACATATGTAAACTTGAAAATATCAATGCAGATGTAGATCTATAGTTAGTGGAAGGTTTTAATTTTGAAATATTTCAACTATTAAATTAAACCCTTTGATACTCTGAATGCTAAGATATTCATTTTTAGAAGAGAGAAGAGTGTTTTCAGTTTCAGTTTTTTTTAATCAACTAAAAAATGTTTTCATCTATACTAATGCTTATAAACATAACTTGTATGTGCAAGGGGGCTGGGAGGTCTGTTCTGCAAAAAGTGCCAAAGGAGATTCAAATACTTTTAACAAAATGGTTTGTTGGACTTTTTCTTTATGTTTTAAACCTTTATGACTTTTTTTTTTACTTTGTATGGGTTCACATAATAACAATATACAACTACTAAATACACGTCTCTGACCATCATCCTCACCTTAATGTCAAATTTACAACATCTCACATAAAAAACTTTCCAACTCTCAACTTTTTATAAGCATTTTCAGTGAGTTTTGAATCAAATCCTTATTTCCATAATCCATGGGAGCAAGGATAAAGAAAAACTGTTTCAAATTACCAAAACTCTCTTGGTAATAACAACAAATATAATAATCAAATTAGGTTAATAATATAGCAACTGAAATATGAATATAAAACAAAATAAGGACAACAATTTGAGACGTGTAAATAGTGTAAAAGATAACAACAATAACTAAAATCAGAAATGTAGACAATTATGCACACAGTAACTTTTTCTTTTTTTTTCATTTTTTTTTACGTAAGAACTTGCTTGAAGCATATTTTTTAAAGACAATGGTTTAGATTGTTTATTTTTCTTTTAGATTTTTACTCCTGCAGAGTGCTGCTGCCTGGTTTAAGCAGCAGCAGCATCAGCAGTAGCAGCAGCTAGTAGGGTTGAAAGCTCAGTTCATCTCTTGTGTCCACTTGTGTCACACACCCCAGGAATTGGAGAACATCCTACATCAAACAGAAAGAAAGCATACATTGGCAAAAATGAAAGACTATGCCGAGAAATTTAGAGGAAAAAATTTACAAAATAATTTTTATATACAAGTAGATATTTACACTATTTGCACGTCTCGGACTATTGACCTCATTTTATTTATCACAATATCATTTGACCACTATGCCCTGAAGCATGTCTTTTGTCAAAATAGTTTTCATGGAAATTAAATTTGAATCTCTTATTTAATAATCTATAGACATATTATTTTCATTCTGCCATCAACACCTTTAGTCCCTGATTTCATTCAACATATTTGATATGATGCATTTAAAAATGTTTTTCATCAATTGCAATGTACCAAATATACAATCTTGACATGTCTATAAGATTTTCTTCTTCAATTTTCCAATAGACAAAATCCTGAATACATAGAATCTTCATTCGTATTTGGTATTGAATTTTACAAACTGTCAAATATACAGCAGCTTTCACCAACAAAATTTCAAATAAGGTCTTAATTCAATAATCCCTAGAGATTGACTCATTCGACAGTCAACATACCTAAAATCTTCAATGTTTTATTACTTAAATGGCCTAAAAATAAGTAAAAATGAAAAGTAAAATTTTTTTTGTGTAAGAATTTCTAGAGAACTTCTCTTGAAAGATTCAAATTCAATTCCAGACCCTGTATTAAAGGAAAGAAGAAACATTATGAACATAAAATAAACTAAGGTAAAGTAAAGAATACAATATATCCCAAAAGCATGAATAGCTGAATAAGAGCAATTTATTCTTATGAAATGGTAAATGGTTAAGTTCAAATCTAATATTGACATGTTTGACAAAAGGAGAAAAAAAGACAGTTTTGTGGTTGAAAAGTGGAGTATATAAAAACAAAGTAGAAGCTAATAGTCCGAGGCATTTAATAGTACAAAGAAAATCTCATCAATTGAGAAATATAAAAAGGAATTCTTTTAATGAAAAGAAAAAAAATTAAAGGCTATATTATGGCAGAGGATGTAAAATACAAAGAAAAATTGATTAATGAACAATATTTGCCAAATTCAGATCAGATTTGTGCATGAATGGGCCAAATTGATATTCTAAAATTAAAGAGCACCATATATTAATATTATACATGCTATCAAAAAAAGTTTATATTCAAATGTTTTCTTATTCTAAAGAAATGGACAATTATTGCTATAACGGTAATGTTAAAGATATTTAATGTTCATTTTCTACCACGTAAACAAAAACATGATAAAATTACAGATGAAAGCCCAGGACACAAAATGTTTTCTGCTGACTATATATCTAACTACAATTTTATACTCACTATTTCCAATTATACCTAGAGATGTGCTTTTGCTTGCAAGATTTCTATTGTCTGTCTCTTAAATTTCTCTCATTTTTCTAATGTTTTAAATTTTTATATTGATTTTTCTCTGAATACTATATAATGAAACCTATATAAAATATGTTCCTTATTTCATCTATTTTTATTTTTAGAGAATTTTAAAATTTGGCATTTGAAGAAATTTATTTTAAAGTCTTTTGTCTGAAAATTTAAAACTTTTTTATTTGTAAGATTATTTACATAGAAGGAAAAGAGATAGGTGTTTAGCTCAGTGGCAGTATGAGAGAATATAGAGGGAGATACAGAGCGTAGGAAAGTTATATATACACAGTTATAGAGTGCTTTAAAAGATAAGAATAAAAGCTAGCGGTTGAAATTCTTTTTTGATAAAAACAACAGGCAAAAAAATGTGAATTATTCATTTTTTCAAATAAAAATCAGTTGAAGTATTTTTTCTCAGAAAATCAAAAAAAATTAATAAACAATAATACAATATAAACCTGAGAAAATCTATTCATTTTTATTAACTAGAGGAAAGAAAGCATATAAATTTTTTTATCTCTAATTTATTTTGGTTAGGTGTTAATATTTAGAATTTGCCATATTATAACATTTCTTATTTTTCCAATAATAAATGTAATGTCATGACTAGGCAAATTATCGCTATTGTTCAAAGTCGTGTTTTATGGCTCAATGGATAATGCAATGGTCTCCTAATAGTTAGTTTATAAGTTCAATCCTACTTTTATTTTATTGATGAGATATTCTTTATGAAACCATCAAATGATGAAAAAATTCATATATATATATATATGAAGTAAAAAGGATAATAGGAAAAAAATCATTAAAATATATTTGAATATCCTTACATATGTTTCACTACAGGATGTAGCTTTCTCAACAGAAAAAAGAGAGATATTTGATGATAGTAGTTTGTTTTTTAGATGTAACATCTTTTAAATCTTAATTCATATAAGAGTAAAAATGCTGTGTGTGTGTGTATATACATATGAACAATCAGTCTCTACCAAAGTTGTCAGCTAATTTTTGGTCTACAGACTTGAAATTTGACTTAAAGAGTATTCAGACCTGGCTAAAACTTTTTAATTGGCTTTTAGTCGGAAAAATACTGGTCAGTAGTCAATATTTAAATTTTTTTTTAAAGTTTTTTTATTAAATAAAACTTAATTTTGTATTAAGAATTATGGTTAAACAAATATTTCCACTATTTTTTTTTTTCTTTACATACAACATGTGAAAACATGTGCCTTACTCTGTCTGCCCTCATCGGCCGCCAACTACGGGTGATACCACAGTTTCAGTGGCTAAGGCGTACTGCCACCCCTAGCGCCACCAGCAGCTATATATTTAAAAATATTACAACTTCATCCAAGATCAGTACCTGTTTTATTTTTAGACACTTTTGTCAACCTTCCCTAGGAAAAAAGTACAACATTCACTTTGTTATAAAAGTACATTTCTTGACCACTTCTTTCTAGAAACAAGATCATTTTTCACTTCTTTTTATGATTATATAAGCATCATAGTACTTATAGAATATAATTCATCAACTGCTTCTTTCTTAAAACAAGTTAGTCAACCATTTCTTTTGAGAAATAAATTCATCAACTGATTGTTTCTAGAATCAAGTTTGTTGACCAGTTCATCTACCACTTGCTTCAAGAAACAAGTTCAGTGTTCATTTCTTTTTAGAAACATATTCCCTGTTCACTCTTGAAACATATTGTCTATTTCTTTTCAATTGATCCCTAGAACCACATATATTAACCATGTTTTTATAGAAACTAGCTCATTCTTTACATCTCCATAGAAACAAGTTCCTAATAAACTTCTTTCTATAAGATACATGAACCAATTCTTTCTAAAAACAAATTGATCATCAACTTCTTTTTACAAACAATTTTTGGAAAAAAATTAATTCGGTAAACAAGGTGATCAGACATTTCTTTCTAAAATCATGTTCATCAACCACTTCTTTTTCAAAACAAGTTTGTCACCCACTTGTCTTTCTATAACTTTTCAACTTCAATGATAATAATCAACTTCAAAATGGACTTATTTTTAAGTAAAAGAATTAATCAACTTCAAAATGAAACAATCAACTTGAACATGAAACAATCAACTTCAAAATAGAACAATCAACTTCAAATTGGAAAACAACTTTGAAATGAGAAATAATCAACTTCAAAATGAGAAATTGAGAATTAATATAATACAAATAAATTTAATATTTAATCTTTTATTTTTACTTCAAAGAGATATAGAATAATATAGACATTCATAAGAAGTTTATTTAGAATATTATATCATCTAAGTTAATTACACGGGGAAGTAATCTCAGTATCCAAGATACGGAGTTAGTGCAAGTCTCAGAGCAAGTTCTTGATATGGAAAAGCATCCCGAACGCACTCCATTCACCTGTATGCAGGCAGTCGTGGAGCAATACAGAATGGGGATCCATGTGTGGAAGCTGGGTTTGAATCCAGCTGCTGAGAGAACGGCCTCCAGGAAGCAATGGTCCACCCTATCAAAAGCCTTCGACTGTTCCAAATAGATCAGCGCAGCATCAGTGTTGTCTTCTATATCCTCTAGAATCGTCCACACCAGATGAAGGTTGTCCTGAATCGACCTTCCCTTCACAGCGAAACACTGTTCTGGTCCGATCAATTCAGTGTGGACTCTCTGCAAACGGTTTGGAAGCACTTGCGCCAAAATCTTGAGCACCGAGCTCATAGCACTATAGTCATCTAGCTCCCCCACCATCTTCTCCAGTACCCACCTTCTTCTGTAGCATGATCACGCCTTTGGTCACCTGCCCAGGAATGGAGCTCTGACGGAACCAATGGTTGAAAATGAATATCAGAATCGGGTGCGTAAGAGGTGTCCTTTGTCACCCATCCTCTATGTCTTCTATGTTCCAAGCGGGGCTTGTCTCTGCTAGGCTCATTCTGATGGACAGGCAGTCCTGCTCACCTCCTCACAGTGTGGTTTGGACTGATTTCCAGCTGGATCAAAATTGGCTTGAAATGAGGGTGAAGGTTGTAGTACATGTTAAGACTTATCTGAGCAGAAAACTATCCCTGAAGAGACGGGTGGAAATTAGTGTGGCATACATCTTCCCCCTGATTCAAAACTGCTTGTCTGTACTGCCCCTACCTGATAGCCATCTGGCTGTACTGTGGGTTCTGCTCTCCTTGTTGCCCTGGAAGGTGGGCTGCCCCATGGTGCACTGAGAGGTGTGTATCCAGAGTGTCAGTCATGAAGGACTAAGAATGCTAGATGTCAGATGTCATCGCAACAGTAAACAATTGAAGTTCCTAGCTATGGCAGGAACACAGGCCTCAAAGGTAAGGGAGGCATTCCCTCTTCTAATGATGAATCCCAAAGCTGAGGCTTGCCGAAAGCCGAGAGAAGTGCAGATCCTATACAAGTGCCATTTGGCCCTTCGCAAGTTTTTTCAGTCCAGCGACTTCACATGGAGTTGTAAATTAGTGTATAGGGCCTTAGTGGAGGGGATAGCCCAAGATCTGCTCTGTGAATGCCTCAGCTGGTCGACGGATATATGCTCCCAGTATCTCACCAACTCTAAGTTCTCCTTAAACTTGCAGCTGGCCTGAAATACGCTGACATGTGTTTCAGGGCCTGCCAGGTGAACATGCCTGAATGCATGCAGTGTTGTCAGGGTGAAGAAGAAACAGCTTTGCATGCCTTCTTCTACTACAACAGGGTGCAGAAGCTTTGGAGATATGTCAAGCAGGTAACAGGTCGTATCAATCCCACGAACTTGCTTCTGTTGGACGTCACCTACATTGTAGATAACATGGATCTGCCATATGCCAGGAAGAAATGAAAGGTGTTTCTAGTGATCCTGGTTGTGGCATGTATGGTGGTGTGGACAACGCGACTGAAGAGAGTCTGGGAGGACTGAACCATCTCACATTATAATCTAATTCTTTTTTCCAGCACCAGCTAAAAGTCAAAATGAGATGTGATTGGAAAACGCTGCACTGCTCAGACTTCGACGAAAGATGGGTAAAAGTGGCAAGCTTGTGCATGTGCAAGGATGCCAAGTTAGAGTCCATCTTCCCTCATCGGTAGACATGGCAAACACGAGATAGAAGTGCCTCCACGGAATAGACACAGGCCTATGTTTTATAGGAAGAAAAAAGCCATAAAAACAGAGACCAACACAAAGCCTTAACTAGAAGATAAGAATGTGTCCTGTCCCTGAAATTTTGAGTTAATTTAATTATAGAGTATATTTCCAGGATTCCCTGCCCCGATATCTTCTTTTTGTTCCCAGGTCCTTCTACAAAACAAAAATACCCATTCCCTAACATAAGCAGATGACGCATTCCCCCCCCCCTCTCTTTAAAAACAGATAAGAGAAGGCCTTAAAAACAATTCCGGAAATCTTATTCATTCACTCCAATCCTGCCCATCCCACAATTTTTTCGTTCCAATATTAGGTTAGGTTTCCCACTCCCTACCTAGATGATGGCCCTGCTTGTTTTCAAGTGAAAGCACAAAAAACAGTGGGCCATCTACCGCAAAAAAATAAGGTAGTTTTTTTAGAAAGTAAGAAAATATTGGAATTACTAAAATTCAGATCAATATGAGCATAAAAAGAGTATCAAAGCAATTCTCGAACAAGGTCATGTAATACTGTTACTTACAGTGAAATTGTCCGTCTTTCTGTCTGTCTGTGTACAATTTTCCCTAACAAACTCCTCTGTCAATTTTTGATCTACAGACTCGAGATTTGACATTCAGGATATTCAGACATGGGGCAAGCTTTTTAATTGGTTTTCGATCGGAAATTTAGCTACTAAGAGGTCAAAGTTGAAAGATTTGACGTTTGCGATCTCTACCTGCCAATTTTGGGACTATACACTTGAAAATTTTTATATATGTAACTTGAACCTGGGGAAAACTTTTGTTATTGGCTTTGAGCTGGAAAAATATTTTCTAAGAGGTCAAGATTGAGGTCAAATTTCAAAGATTTGACCTTAGTGGTGTGCAACAAACTACTCCGTCAATTTTGGGTCTAAACACTTGAAATTTGACATTCAGAATATTCATACATGGGGCAAGCTTTTTAATTGCTTTTCAGTCCAAAACTTAGCTGCTAAGAGGTCAAAGTTGAAAGATTTGACGTTTGTGCTCTCAACGAAACTACTCTGCCAACTTTGGGAATAAACACTTGAAATCTTTTATATATGGTACTTGGACCCGGGGTTGGCTTTGAGCTAGTAAAAAACTTCTAAGGGGTCAAAATTGGAGTCAAAGATTAAAGTTTTGACCTTTGCGGTGTCTAACAAACTACTCTGCCAATTTTGGGTCTAATCAGTTAAAATCTGACATTAGGTGTATTCGGACATAGGGCCAGCTTTTTAAATTGTTTTCGGTCGGAAATTTACCTGACAAGAGGTCAAAGTTGTAAAAAATAACCTTTGTGGTCTCTACTAAACTACTCCGCCAACTTTGGGTCTAAACACTTGAAATTTTTGATATAGATTACTTGAACCCTGGGAAAACATTTTAATTGGCTTTAATCCGGAAAAATATTTGCTATGGGGTAAAAATTGGGATCAAAGTTGAAAGATTTGACCTTTTCATTTATTGTGGGTCTAAACATTTGAAATTTTAGATATAGGTTATTAGGATGTGGGGAAAACTTCTTAATTGGCTTTGATCTGAAAAAAATAACTTCTAAGGGGTCAAAGTAAGGGTCAAATTTGAAATTGTTTAATCCCACACCCGAGCAACACTGGATGCATCAGATATACAGTTTCAATAAAATTTATGTGACTATAAAGTTATGTAACTATTAATCCAGCACCTGGGCAATGCGGGGTTAATTTGCTAGCTACAAATAAAAATAATGGACTGTCAGAGAATTAATCCTGTGAATTATAATTATAAAACTTTTTTCTTGTTATATTTTTAGAAAAGGTTGTGATATCAAAGAAGAAAATACAACTCATATTTACCTAGAGTGAAAATAATATCCATATTTCAATTCAGAATGAATTAATACTTTCAATATTCTAGGGTTCTTTATTTTATAGTCATTGATTAAAAGATAATTTTTAAACAAAGTGTTGCTTGGTGGAAAGAGCAGTACATATCTATCCCAGAAATAGAGGGTTTAGGTTAGATTTTAACAGCATATAAATCGCTTTCATTATTTTTTAAAAATATCTTTCCTATATCAGCATATTTGAATAAAACTAGTTATACTTTCTTATCCGTAGTGGGAAGCGCTATAGAAATTCCGAAACCTTAAAGTGAAGATAGCATAAAAATGGGATTTGAGCTTGCAAATTATAATTCTGAAACTGAAGCACTTATCCACTATACAATGGGGACTTACCCAATATTGGAGAGAGGGAGATGTAAGGTTTTTATTTGTTAACCTTTATAGTAATTTGATACGGGAGTAATTTTTCTGAACAACTCAGTTTTTATAAATGAATTATAATAGTACTAATTATCCCATAACTAAAGGAAATGTGTATATCCATATCATTTCATGCATAAAAATTAACATAAGTGCTGATTCAAGTTAGGGTTTTCAATGAAGTTTACTTTAAAAATTTGAATATATAAATATTTATAAGCTAGCAGTAATAATTAGTTAAAAAATTTCTTATACACAAACAATCCAAACAATATTTTAATGAAATATTTGAGATAAGACCTTACAACTAGAATAAAGGAATTTCAGACTATTGTCCCTTATTTGCTTATTATACACAAAGTTTCAGCTGAGGATTTCCAGTATATAACAATAAAAATGAGAACAATAAAAAAAACTCTTAATTCTGATTAGGAAACCTCATCTCAAAGATTGAAAGAATTTCATTGATAATAACAGAATTCTAATTTACAGGACTAAATTCTCATAGGATAGATACGAAACCAGACCTTACGCCACATCTCAATTTTAGCCCTTAACAATATTGAAATGTTGAATCAAGACTAATGTTTATGTAAGAAACTCCTTGTACATAGTCTTCAACGAATGAAAAGGGATCAAATCATTATATCAATATATATATATATATAATATATATTATATATATAATAGCACTGTTGAACATTAGAGAGAGAGTAAAAAAAAGATTTGAGAACATACTGGCTGAGCTAAAAGAACAGTACTTACAAGAGCTGGATCCTGTGCTCTGCTGCTGAGCGCTGTAAGATGTCACGTAGTTGGATGGGAACACACCCATGGCACCAGACAGTTCCCCTTTCCACCAATCAGGGTCATCCTTGTTCATCACATTGATGATATCATCTTTTTGGAATGTAAGCTCATCAGAGTTTTGAGCTGAGTATGGATATAAACAGATAACTTGCTCCACTGAAACAACAAACAAGATTTTTATAGAATTAGATATTAATAATAATAATAACAATAATCTCCTAAGTTTGTTTATTTATTTTTGTTTCAGGGCATATCAACCTTTTTGGGCAGCAAAGTTGGAACAGTGGAAAAAGCTTGGTCTCTGGAATCGTATTACACGAGTTCAAATCCCAGTTAAATTCATTGCATTCACTTTCAGCTATCTCGGGCATATGAGGTTCGTTATCTCTGGAGATTAATTCATCTAAGTGAAGGG